>JAPXFY010004355.1:0-18247 GCA_030674185.1 Monoplex corrugatus | reverse complement strand
TAATACTAATTGTGACCTCCCACCACGAAGTCAGTCTTAACTCGCAGTCAGTCGAACACCACTAGGAGCTGAAAAGGTGACTGAGGGTCTATCTGGGGTGTTTTGACTTTTTCTCAAAATTGATTTCTTTAGACTATAATCTATCCCCCACAGAATTTGTTTATTGAAAAAATATTGTTAATCAATTTGAAATGGTATTTTAATGCACTGATCGCAACATAAAGAACGCAGTTTCCTACCAAAAGTACCTATTTTGTCTCTTATTATGAATCGTAACCTGTACAGTACCTGCACATGTAATAATATACTGATGGAAAGCTCTTAATGCACCTTTCAGATAATGACAGCGAAAATTAGAAACAAACTGGGTCAAAGCCACCAAATAAAGAAATTTAAGGAAAATGTGCAGGAGAGCACGCAAGATCTTTAGAGGCCGTTTTCTCAAAATGGCCGTCATACAACTTAATGACTTTAAACATACATAACTTCTACTTTTTTTCTTTTTTTTTTTGAGTACAAGCTATATTCGAGTACCAAATTGATCAGCAGAATGTACACTTTCCAGTGATGTATATATCTCAAAATGCCCTAAATGCTAGTTAAGACTGATTTCGTGGTGGGAGGTCACAATTGTCATTTTCGTTCAGTGAGAGAGATCGTTATGCAAGTTTTTATGGAAATTTAATCTTTCCAAACTCGCCTGTCTCACCTGTGGGTGTCACTGGGTTCAGCATTGGCCGCTGCATTCTTTGACACCACCACTCTCCTCCAAACGGCTCTTTCTGAACTTTTGTGGACAAATGATTGTTCCAGTGATAGGATGATAAAACACCAGTATAAAATATAGACTAGGTAAAAGATAGTCTAGGTAGGACCTCAGGACCTGACCAGCTCATGGGTTTATGTGCAGGCTTAAGGCTTGTGCCATGATCACCATACACATGGCACCTGTGATGTTAGTGCATTTTGAATTCGTTCCGAGCGCAGAGACGTCATCTTGAAAAACTGAAACTGTGACTGAAACTGACAGCTTCTTGAATGTTTAGGCCACAAATGTTGGTTATGTTCTCGATGTATAAGGTTGGAGGATGGTTTTCTTCTGTTTTGCCTCTGTTTTTCCTTGAAAAAATGGTTGCCATGAGGTCCGTAGCATTCTTACCAACAAATACCTATCAATTAACATCAGGAAGAGAGTTCTTGAATGTTATATAGAACCAATACTGTTGTACGGATACGAGGCGTGGACAGTCAACAAACAAAGCCAGAACAAGATTGAGGCAGCTGAGATGTGGTTTCTAAGAAGAATGTTGAGGGTTCCATGGACAGCAAAGAAAACAAATGAGACAGTCTTGATGGAGGCAGACACAAGTAGATCACTCATAAGGAAGATTAGGAAAAGACAGGCAACATTTATAGGCCATTTTAAGAGGAAGGGGGATTTGGAGCCCCTGGTCACAACGGGAAGGCTGGAGGGAAAGAGAGCACTGGGTAGACCCAGGGAGAAAATGCTGGACGGACTTGCAGAGTGGCTGGGGACGAGGAGGGTGGGGGAGATGCTAGAGACAACGAGAGACAGAGGCAGATGGAAGTCCATGATCGCCAACGCCATGCGGCAGGGCACCTGATGATGATGATGAGTCCGTCTTCTTGCTACGTGACACATGGCCAGTTTACTTTAGTCTTCTCTTGTTGATGTCTGCTAGTAATTTTCTGGTGGTATCAGGTTCTTCTGGACACTTTTATTAGTTCTTCTGTCTGTCCAACTGACACGTAGTAGTCTCCGATAAAACCACACTCTGCCGCCTCAATTCGTCTGCAATCAGCTTCTCTGAGAGTCCAGGCTTCGCAGCAATAAATCATGAGTGGCCAGATCAAACATTGATTTTTAAAAGTTTAATTTTCACCCTTTGAGTGCCGAGGATTTGAAAACAAGTTTTTACATCTGGTGTTTTCCATATGCTGGGGAAAATCGTTACATCATTACCACACACACTAAAACAACTGTTGCTTCCATATTTGTGGGAATCTATGCATGAAATTACACAGAATAATGCACTAGGCATGCCAAAATGTATGTTCAGATGATGTATGCGGAAATTTCTTAAACTCACAACATATCTGTAATATTTCATGGAAATTCCCACAAGAACTCATAACTGCTACAATAGAAACAAAACAAACAAACAAACAAACAAACAAGCAAACAAACAAGCAAACAAAACAAAGGGAAAAATAGAAGACATGGCCCTCCTGACGAAATCTAAAAATATTCACTTTGGATGACGACCTACTGACAGATCACTGACAGCTGACGAGCTACAAAGAGACGCAGTGTATTATAAAAGTACTAGGGCACAAAATGACCTGAAACAGTCACGTCGTCCGCTGCCGCCACGCCCCCCACCCTCACCCCCACTCCTTCACCCTCGTCCTCAAGTCACGGCGTGTAATACTACGTCTTGTAGTTGGTGGTAGTTTGCAATGTCGGGGCTGTGTGCTTTAACTCTTTGAAGGTGTTGTCTGGCTGCCAGTATTGCCTGCAGCCACGAAACCTTTAACTCTTTTCCCACCATGGTCGCAGTTAAGCGACTTCCGGTACAACCGCCATGGTCGCATTTGTGCGACTTGGAGGGGTCATGCTAAACGGTAACTTTTCACGCGGGTACAAAGCTTTTGTCAGCTTCATTGGTGAATGCAGGCGACTGTCCTATTCTTAAACTTTACCCAGCAACCTAGTTTTTCAGCAGTAAGGCCGAAGTGTGGCTTTGTTACCTGTCAGAATTACGTCACGTTTTCTCCGAAGCGTTTTTTCCAACATGGCTGCAAATCGACACGCATTGTCTACCACTCCAAGTAGATTATGCAGACAGCTGACTTTGTGTGTAGATTTCCCTTGCTTTTTCTCATTTATTGTAATGATATCTGGCGCACAACTCACGAAATAAGGTCAGTAGTACAAGTAATAAACCGAACGAAAAAAAAAGTTGTTCTTTATGATAAGATTATTGGAATAATCATGATAAGATTATTGTGGAATAATCAATGATAAGATTATCTGTGGATAATCAATCAATTATCTGTGAATAATCAATATTATCTGTGGAATAATCAATCAAGCACATAAACAAAAGCAAGCATTTATATATAAATACAACATCAGCCCTTTACACAGCAAAAAAACAGTAAGTGAAAATCTTTAATAGTCTTTGAGATATAAGCTTTTAAAAATGCATACTGCACTGCAAAATTGCCTGCCCAAAATATACTTGGCACTGAGGAGTGCCGTTTCTGGGGAAAATTTGTTGTGAAAGAGTTAAGCTCTGTGTCACATGCTCGTGATATCAATACTTTTCATGTGGGATCTGTCTGGTACACATTTCATACCAACAGCGACTAACTATTGCTGTTTTCAACCTCTTCCTGTCTCAGAATTGTCTTGTGGTGATCTTACCGTCATTTTATAAGTTTGGGGCTCAACTCGCATGCTTTCAAAGGTTGAACATTTGAAGGATTGCAAGACAGTCCTGGTGTCACCATTTTCATGAAAACCAGTTTCTATTCTAAGAAAAATAAAAAAGTCATGTAAGGGAAGCCAGTCAATTTTATTAACCCTTTCTGACACTGACAACATTAGTCAGTGCTTCTCTCCCATTTACATTAGTTTGAAACGAGTGTCAGACTACCTCCATTAATTTTACGTTTGTGTGCATCACAGAAGACTCTGAGAGCTCTGTAAGTTTTACGTTGCTGGCCCGTATAGGATTCAGGCCATTTGGTATGCCTCTGTCTTTCCAGACAGTGTTGAGTTGGACCATTTCCAAACTACGTAGAAGATAGGAAAGGTAAATTATGTCCCTTGATGCTTGAAATAGTACCTACAAAGTTCCTCTTCTGAAATGAACGCATTTCATACCGTAACGCAGCGCAAGGCTTGTAACAAACGTGTATTGAACCCTTGTCCTTGCTTGGGACTGTGTGGATTCTACGGCTGCATTTTCCCCAGCCCATTCTGACACCCTTTAGTTGCGAGCCGGTGTCGCCTGCGTGTGCTATTTTTAGCTAGGCAGGGTCGACCAAAGTCCATCAGTGTAGCGCGTCTTTGTGCTCCCGCACTAGTGATAAAGGGACAGATGAAAAGGGTGTGGGGAGTGGAAGGAAGGGGTGCGCTATTAATAGCCGGCAGAAAGTGGGCAACTAAAGTATCTGGGATTTGGGCGAGTATACCCTGTCTCACGAATATGTACGTGCAAGTGGCCTCCAATACACCCAGTTGTCAATGGATACCTGACCCTATTCAGGGTGAGGGAAGGTGAGACATTGATGGAAAGGTGATGTGCACCAATGTCATAATGCCTGTCACAATAAATGCCATGAGCTTTTGCACTTTACTTCCATATGACCTCAAGGTTATGGAACCTTATATGGAATCTGCTGAAAACTACTGTACCCAGCTTTTGCATTTCACTTCCATATGACCTCAAGGTTATGGAACCTTATATGGAATCTGCTGAAAACTACTGTACCCAGCTTCTGTAAAAACGGTATGTCTTTTGTTCTTTTCCTCTTCCTGTTTAGAACCTTCATTAAGGGGGCAGACCTACCCAGATTTGGGTACCAAGATTGTGATTTTCAGTGTTTCAGTTCTAATTAACCAACCACCATAATATTTGGCAAGAAGATACCTCAGACAGTATTCTTTGGATAGAATATCTTTGTTGGGGTCTGTGAGTTATGAAAAGTTGACAAAAAGTGGCAGAAAGTGGGCAGCTAAAGTATCTGGGATTTGGGCGAGTATACCCTGTCTCACGAATATGTACTTGCGAGTGGCCTCCAATACACCCAGTTGTCAATGGGTACCTGACCCTATTCAGGGTGAGGGAAGGTGAGACAGTGATGGAAAGGTGTTGAGTTGGATAATTTTCAAACTACGCACTGCGCGATCCTGTCGTGGTGGACGTCTCCACCATCTTTGGCACAACCTGCCTCCTGCCCGACGCCACTTTTCGTCTCCTGCTTCTTCGTCTCCTCCACTGCCCCTGCCCTCGACCTCGCTGCTGCAAACTTCGTCTCCTCCTCTGCCGTCTTCGCCTTCGCCTTCTGTCTGGATAGTACCGCCTTCACCTTCTGTCCCGCTGGTGCCGCCTTCACCTTCTGTCCCGCCGGTGCCGCCTTCACCTTCTGTCCCGTCGGTGCCGCCTTCGTCGCCATCCCAGCCACCACCATATGACTGTGATAAACTAAAAATATGCCTTTTTAATGCTCAGTCAACATGCAAGGATGGCAAAGCCGAAGTCATTGCTGATTTTATCGCAGATGAGCATGTTGACATTGCTTTTATCACAGAGACATGGCTTAACCCCCTTGGTCACGAACCTATACATGCTAGCCTCACTTCGAGTGGTTACAGGCTTGCTTCTTTCCATCGCTCATCCCGAGGTGGCGGTATCGCCATCCTCTACAACGACTCACTCCATTCCCGCCTATCTTTCTCACAGTCTCTGCCTTTCTCCCATCCTTCTTTCGAGCACGTTGAAGTATCCTTCCAATCCACCCCTCACCCCATCACCTTCTCCTGTGTCTATCGACCCCCACCTAGCTCTGCCAACAAACTCACCACATCTACGTTTCTCTCTGACTTTGACCAATTGCTTGACCACTACTGCCTCTTACCTGGAAATCTCATCATTCTAGGTGACATCAATGTCCACTATGACAACACTCACCGTTATGACACAAGACATATCATCAACTCTCTGTCCAATCACAATATGACTCAACACATTTCTGAACCAACCCATCAAAAAGGTCACATTCTTGACTGGATCATTTCTCGTGATCACCACAATTCCGCTACTGACAACTGCTTAGTTCTTTCTACCCGTCTAACTTCAGCCCTTCCATCTGACCACTCTGCAATTCTCTTGTTCTGTCGACATTTCTCCTCCTTCCCGTACCATGCGCACAGTGACTCGACGCAATCTCAAATCTATCGACCTCTCCACATTTTCATCTGATGCCTCCTGTCTCCTTTCTGAAAAGTCACATAACCTTGCCGATGAATTCTATACTACTCTCCACCATCTTCTGGACACTCATGCTCCAGCCACAACCCGCCTTTTACCCGACCGCCCCCCTACCCCCTGGCTCACTCATGAGATTGCCTGTGCAAAACGTGCCCGCCGCAGAGCAGAGTGCGTTGGCGCAAATCCAAACTCATTGTACACAGGCAACTTTTCCAAGCCTCTAAAACAAAAGTATCCACCCTCATTGCATCAGCAAAAACAAGCTATTTCCAAACCAAAATCCTGAATGCCTCTTCTTCAAAAGAACTCTTTACAACCATGAATCATCTCCTTGGCACACGAAAAGATTTACCTCTCCCAACAAAACATACAAATGAAGAACTCAAATCTGTATTCTCCAAGTATTTCACCACCATAATACAAACTCTTCGTGACAGGCTTGACAGGACACCCTGTCAACCATGCCCACCTGACCCTTCCTTCTCTGGCACACCTCTTACTATTTTTACCCCAGTCTCACAAGAAGAAATTTTCAACACAATCAGATCCATGTCGTTCAAAACCTGCGAACTGGATCCTCTTCCAGGTTCTCTCTACTCCGACTGTCTCCCTACTCTCCTCCCATTCATCACTGACATCATCAACACTTCTCTTCAAATTGGAACTGTCCCAGATTCTTTCAAGTCTGCTATTGTTCACCCTCTCCTCAAGAAACACAATTTAGACCCAAATGAACTGAAAAATTACCGGCCTATCTCTAATCTCTCTTTCTTGTCAAAACTCCTTGAAAAAGTCGTCCTCAACCAGCTGAACTCTCACCTGTCTGCCAACAATATCCTCAATCCTTTCCAGTCAGCCTACCGCCAGTGCCATAGCACTGAAACTGCCCTACTACACATTCTCAACAATCTCCTCCTTGCAACTGATACTGGCAAAGTGTCTCTCCTCACACTCCTTGATCTGTCTGCAGCCTTCGATACCATTGACCATGGTATTCTCCTTTCTAGACTTCATCATACTTTTGGCATCTCTGACATTGCTCTCTCCTTTTTCACTTCGTATTTATCAAACAGAAAACAAACTGTTCTCATCAATGGCACTTACTCTCAACCTGCATACCTGACCTGTGGTGTTCCACAAGGATCTGTCCTTGGCCCTGTTCTTTTCATTCTTTACACCTCCCACCTGTCCACCATCATCAACTCCCACTCTATAAAACACCACTTCTATGCTGATGACTCACCTGATAATATACAGCGCCTGTTGACTCTGAGTGTTACTCGGACATTAAGAACTGGATGACGTTCAACAAACTTCAGCTTAATGACGACAAGACAGAAGCCATCCTCATTGGCACCGTCAGAAACTTTCTCAGCTGCCTCCTCTTTCTCTCCCATTATGTAACACATCAGTCCCAATTTCTGATTCAGCTAAAAACCTTGGTGTCTGCATTGACTCTACCCTCTCCATGAACAACTTTGTTTCTCAAACTGCCAGATCTTGCTATTATCATCTCCATCGTATAAGGCTGATCAGGAAGTAACACTCTGTCGAAATAACTGCAAAACTCGTTCTCTCCTTCATAATGTCTCGCATTGACTATTGCAATTCACTCCTGTCTGGTCTTCCTGCCTCCACCATTCACATCCTACAGCGCAATCAAAACAATGCTGTACGCCTTGTACTCAAAAAGAAAAAAGCTGACCACATATCTCCTCTCCTGGCACAACTTCACTGGCTCCCTGTATCAAAGCGCATACAGTACAAACTAGACACCATGTGTTACAAAAGCCTCAATAACGCAGCCCCCGATTACCTGTCAAGCCTACTTGAGATCTATCTTCCCTCACGTACCCTCCGCTCTGCCTCCGATCCTCTGACTTTTCACTTTCCACGCACTAAGCTCAATACCTATGGTCCACGAGCCTTCTCTGTTTCTGGTCCACTTTCCTGGAACAAACTTCCTCTCTCAGTCCGTCAGCAACCTACTTTTGTCTCCTTCAAGTCTGCTCTCAAAACTCACCTTTTCTCTTCCGCATAAAATCCTAACCTCACTCAACCCCCCCCCTCCCCCCCCCCCCCCCCCCTCTGCAGCCTGTCTCCGCTCGGAGGGGAATCACATGGTTATAATATATAATTGTATATGCTATGCTCTCTATAATTTTCCATTGCTTTTATTCTTGCTTTTTTTGCTTTTATTCTTTCTCCCCATTTATAGCCATGCGTGTGTGTGTGTGTGTGTGTGTGTGTGTGTGTGCGTGCGTGTGTGTGCGTGCGTGCGTGCGTGCGTGCGTGCGTGCGTGTGTGTCTGCTTCAGCGCTTAGATTTGATTTTATCAAGATTTTGCGCTATATAAATATTGTAATTATTAATTATTGATTATTATTATTATTATTATTAAAAATTAATTAAGTTTGCGATTTTTTGTGAGATTGTATACATCAGACATAATATGTTCAAAAGTTTTCATCCGATTTCCTTGATATTTGGCACACATATAGCAGGGACAGGTACCTATAGCCGGTAGTAAAATCTAGCAGTTCTGCTTGAAAAAAACATTTTTATCAAAGTTGTATTATAATATTTTTTATTAAAATCATTCTAAAAATTGGTGTGATGATTGTAAAGAAAATAATGATAGTAGAGCTAAGAATTTACTACATGCCATACATACTATACAGATTTGTTTGCTCACTAAATATCAAATTTCTAACATGAATATACATGTAGTTATAAATGTCACAGTATGTACTATATTTTTTTCATTTTCGAGAGAACATTTTTTAATTAATTAATTTTTGTCAACTTTTCATAACCCACAGACCCCAACAAAGATATTCAATCCAAAGAATACCGTCTGAGGTATCTTCTTGCCAAATATCATGGTGATTGGTTAATTAGAACTGAAACACTGAACATCACAATCTTGGTACCCAAATCTGGTTAGGTCTGCCCCCTTAAAAAAAAGTTATCTCCAACAAACGTCATGACCATGCCAGATACGTAGCTTTTGAACAGAAAACAATGAAAATAGGTTGTTGGTTTTTTTTTTTTTTTTTTGATTCGTGGAAATGGATAGTATGGGCTGATCATCAAATCGCTTTGACAGTAATTAAAACGATTTTCAATATTATGAATTTTGAAGGACCAGATGTCAACGTTATACGTTTATAATGTCTAAATTTGGAGAACTGCAAAGCTAGACCCTCCAAACAAGGCAAAACTGTTGACTTGTATGAGCTTAATTTTGTTTAGTGGACAGAATGCTAAGTTCTATATTGCTGAGCTCTCATCTGATAGCCATAGCATATGGTATTGACAACTGATGTGTAGCTAACTGATTTTACATTTGAATTAATTCATCTATCTAGTTGAATTATCTAACATTTAATTTATCAGTCAAGATGAATGATCTTACATTTAATTCATCAGTCTAGATGAATGATCTTACATTTAAATAAATTCATGTCCAGAGGAATGATCTTAAATTTAATTAATCTGTGTAGACGACTGATCTTACATTTGATTCGTTGGTGTAGATGAATAATCTCACGTTTAATTCATTGGTCTAGATCAATGACCTTACATCTAAATTAATTCATCTGTCCAGATGAATGATCTTCATCATCATCAAGAGGTGCCTTTCCGCATGGTGTTGGCGATCATGGACTTCCATTTGTCTCTATCTCTTGTTGCCTCAAGCATCTCTTCCATCCTCCTTGTCTTCAGCCACTCTGCAAGTCCGTGTAGTATCTTCTCCCTGGGTCTACCTGGTGCTCTCTTTCCCTCCAGCTTTCCCGTTGTGACCAGGTGCTCCAATTCCCCTTTCCTCATACATTGACCTATAAATGTTGCCTTCTTTTCCTAATCTTCCTTATGAATGATCTACTTGTGTCTGCCTCCATCAAGACTGTCTCGTTTGTTTTCTTTGCTGTTCATGGAACTCTCAACATTCTTCTTAGAAATCACATCTTGGCTGCCTCAATCTTATTCTGGCTTTACTTGTTGACTGTCCACGCCTCACAACCGTACAACAGTATTGGTTCTATATAACACTCAAGAACTCTCTTCCTGATGTTAATTGATAGGTATTTGTTGGTAAGAATGCTTTTCATCTTCTTGAATGCTGTTTTGGCTTGACTGATTCTGCTGGCTATTTCTGATGTGCATCTGCCGTCTGGTGAAATGATCTTTCCCAGGTATTTAAACTTATCACCCTGTCTGAAGGTTGTGCCGTTTGCTGTTATTTCGCATGAGGGGATTTCATGTTTTTTACTGACACCGTGACTTCAGTCTTCCTGCTGTTTAGTTCCAACCCCTCACCTTTGCTTTCTATTTCTAGTATAATCACAAGGTTTTGTAGATTCCTTTCATTTTCTGTAATTAGCACGGTGTCATCTGTGTATCAACTGTTGTTTATCATTTTTCCTCCAACCTTTAATCCAGGGTCTTTCTCTATGTTTCTTATGATGTTTTCGCTGTAAAGTGAAAACAGATCTGGTGACAAAACACAACCTTGTCTGACTCCTCTTTTGATGATTTGGAAAGAGCTTATATCGTTTTCTATTCTCATTGCAGTTGTTTGTTCCCAATACATATTTATGATTATTCGTAGATCTTTTCCATCAATATTGAGTCTTTCTAGTTAGTTGATCAATTCTTCATGGCTTACCCGATGGAAAGCCTTGGTATAGTCAACAAAGCATAAATATAAATCCTTAGTCAACTGGACTGACCTCTCTATGATAGTTCTTAGGATGTATACGTCATTTATAGTTCCTTTCCTTTCCACAAATCCACACTGTTCATCTGCTATTTCTCTTTTGATTCTATTCCTTGTCCTCATCATGATTATTCTCAATAGGAGTTTTGTTACATGACTCATCAAACTGACTGTGCGATGGAGTTCGCATTCTATAGCCCCTGTCTTCTTTGGAAGTGCAATGAACATTGATTTTGAAATATCTTTGGGGATTTTTCCAGTGTCGTAAATTTCATTTAGGAGAACTGTTATTTATTCAGAACCAAATTCCCCCAGGGCTTCAATCATCTCTGTATGTTGTCTGGTTTGGGGGCTTTTCCTGGTTTCATCTTTTTCAGTGCTGCTCTAACTTTATCTTTTATTATGGGTGGTCCTTCAAAGTTCTTTCTTATAATGTGTTCTTCGTTTCTGTCATTTTCAAAAGGGTCTTGAATGTACTTTCCCCATCTGTCTGATATTTTGTCTTTTTCCATGATGAGCGTGCCATCTTTCGATTTTAAGCAATCAGTCGATGTTCATGTCTTTTTCCTGTGGACAATTTCTTCAATTCGTCTGTACATACCCCGAGGATCTGTTTTGTGTCAGTCTTCTATTTCTTTGCATTTTGTTTTCAGTCAAGCTTCCTTAGCTTCATTGCACCTATTCCTGATTTCTTTGTTTATCTTCCTGTATATCTCCTCATTTCTGTTTGCCTTCCTCCGTTCCTCTGTCAAGCCTAAAATTTCTTTTGTCGTCCAGTTCTTTTTTGCTTTTCTCTCTACCTCAGGGATTTCTTCACAAGCTTCATTTATCGAATTTCTCAACTTTGTCCATTGTTCCTCACTGTCACCAACGTCTTCCAGAACACTGAATTTGTTTTGAACATGTACATTAAATGTTTTACGTATCAATTTATCTGTCTTTAAGAGTCCAAGATTTAGTTTGATGTTGCTTTAGTATGTTTCCTTTTCCTTAATTTCAGCCTTAATCTTGAATGATCTTACATTTGATCATTATTTCTAGATAAATGATCTTACATTTAATTCATTTGTCTATATGAATAATCTTACATTCAAATTAATTCATCTGTCCAGATCAATGATCTTACACGTAATTTATCTGTCCAGATGAATACTATTACATTTAACTTAATTCATCTGTCCATATAAATGACTT
Source organism: Monoplex corrugatus (assembly GCA_030674185.1). NCBI lineage: Eukaryota > Metazoa > Mollusca > Gastropoda > Littorinimorpha > Ranellidae > Monoplex > Monoplex corrugatus. Next base: position 6,307 of record JAPXFY010004355.1, on the reverse strand, counting down.
TACATTTATTTCATCTGTCTAGATGAATGATCTTCCATTTAAACTAATTCATCTGTCTAGATGACTTATCTTACATTTGAATTAATGTATCTGTCTAGATGAATGATCTTCTATTTGAATTAATTTACCTGAGTAGATGAATAATCTTATACCTAATTTATCTGTCTAGATGAATGATGTTACATTTAATTTGTCTATCTAGATGAATGATCTTACTTTTAACTTAATTCATCTATCTAGATGAATGATTCTTACATTTAATTTATCTGTCAAGATGAATGATCTTGCATTTAATTCATCTGTCTAGATGAATGATTCTTACATTTAATTTATCTGTCAAGATGAATGATCTTGCATTTAATTCATGTCTAGATGAACGATCTTGCATTTATATTCATTCATCTGTTCAGATCTTAAATTTTAATTCATCTGTCTAGATGAATGATCTTGCATTTAATGTATCTGTCTAGATGAATGATCTTGCATTTAATTTGTCTGTCTAGATGAATGATCTCACATTTAAATTAATCCATCTGTCCAGATGAATGATCCTACATATAATTCATCTGACTAGATGAATGATCTTGCATTTAATTTGTCTGTCTAGATGAATGATCTTACATTTAAACTAATTCATCTGTCTAGATGAGTGATCTTACATTTGAATTAATTCATCTGTCCAGATCAATAATCTTACATGTAAATTAATTCGTCTTCTTTTTTAAATAATTCATTTGTCTAGCTCAATGATCTTACATGTAATTCATCTGTCTAGGTAAATGATCTTATAGTTAGTTCATCTGTCTAGATGAATGATCATACATTTAAATTAATTCATCTATTTTGTTGAAATAATTGATTTGTCTAGCTCAATGATCTTACAGGTACATTGTATACTGCTCAAGATATCCACCTGAATGTAGCCGAAGAATGATCTTGCGTTGAAGTTTTATATGACCCAAAAACTGCAGGATGAGAGCAGCACGATACTGGCGTAGTTTAATTCACACTCTTCACAAACACAGCACCCCACAAAGAGAGTCATTTAGAAAGGTTTATTTCAATGTAAAAATGACAAGGAAAAAAGTAAACGTGTTTTTCAGTACACACTAGTCAATCTGTAATTGGGCTAAACAGATCATAATTGGCAATAGCTAACACGCAATAGACACACATCAGCGAATCAACAGTTATATCAACAGTAGGTAAGCAAAGACAACACACTCGCTTTCTAGCGCATCATAGGATCGGCCCAGACTGAAACGCCCCATAGACTGGAGACTCGCTTTCTGCGAGCGCTCGACTGTCTGTGGGTTTCAGTCTTCACCCAACCAGCATTTGATAGCACAGAGAGAGCAGAGTGAGGAGAGATCATAAGTTTCAAGATGACTGTTGCCACAGAGAGAGCAGAGTGAGGAGAGATCATAAGTTTCAAGATGAGTGTTGCCACAGAGAAAGTAGAGTGAGGAGAGATTATAAGTTTCAAGATGAGTGTTGCCACAGAGAAAGTAGAGTGAGGAGAGATCATAAGTTTCAAGATGAGTGTTGCCACAGAGAAAGTAGAGTGAGGAGAGATCATAAGTTTCAAGATGAGTGTTGCCACAGAGACAAGGGGAGAAAAGTGGGAAGACCAGCATGGGTAGCCTCTATCCCCACCCTACCAAGGCAGAGCGGATCACTCTCAGCCAACAAAGAGAGAAAGAGAGAGAGAGAGAACTCAGAACTCAGAACTCAGAAAATGTTTATTGTACATCGGCCTTAGGCCACAATACATGCATGGGGAAGGGGAGGGGAGGAGATCAGGTTTTCTTATACATTCATACAAGTTATACTTTCAAACTGCAGTGAACTCTGTCACATTGTCCCCTTCTATCGTTTACCGTCACATAAGCTGGGATACATTCATCTTTGCATTTACAGTGGTCTTTTCATTTGTATTCTAGTCCATATTCCTTAACTGGCCAGCTAAGAATATTTGTCATTAACCGCATCTATATCATTCATCCAACTGTCAATTTTACAATAACTGGCTATCAGACAAACAAACCATTCAATTAGTGCACAGATCTGACATTTCTTGTACCCTTCGGAGATCATACAGTTGATCAATATATTCAACCACAGGTACTTGACATAAACACTCAATCCATCAATCGATCAACCAAACAACCAATCAATCAAACAGTCAACCAATCAATTAACCAATCAATCAACTGATTTACCAGTTGATCAATCAAAGAATCCGCCATTCAGCCCGTGATTCAACTGACAAATCAGCTTTCAATTGACTGGGTCAGATGCATCATCCAACTGTACAATCGATATCACTTCAGTAACAATCACTTAACGTAATCAGTCCCTCTCTCAATCAATCAATCGATCAATCATTTAACCAGTTAATCAGTCATCCAGTGACTTAATCGACCAGATAATCTAGAATTTAACTGAGTTCAATATATCAATTTGCAATCGTTACTTCAAATAACGCGAATCAATCATCCATACATTCCATAATTCAATCACTGATCGATCAATAGCTAAAACCATCAATCTATAAATCGATCGGTCGGTGAGCCACCCATCGCCATCAATTAACAAATCATATAATCATTCCGTTGTCAGCTAATCATGCGTTCAGTTTATCAATTTATTCACCAGTGAATCTAAACCAATCAATGGAATTAATGTACAATGAAGTGAAACAAGAAATATATGACATAAGAGCAATTCGACCCCAAAACAGTCGGTTAATTGGCAAAAACAGACATTCATAATGCCAATCCATTAATCAGACTAATCGCAGATCAGTCACTCATTTACCAAAACAATTGACATTGAGACAATACCAAATGATCATTCAACGCATATTTAGTATTTCGTGCATCTTTTAGTTCAGAGATAACTCAATCTTCGGCGGTCAGCAATGGTTCAGGCCATAGACTGAATTGAAGGTTATGTATAAACGCACATACACACATACACATCTATATACACGCACACATACATAATCACTCATACATATATACATACATAGATATATATACATATGTACCCACACATATACATAATGTAGATACTATCACCTATATATGCACATAAGTACACCAACGTCAATGTGAATACACAGGCACCTATGCACATGTGTCTCTATATGAGCACCCCTTTCATATTCAAATAAACATTTTTTTTTCTTTACAATTGAAATTAATTATTGTCTGAAATTCTAGTGCTAGTATCTACATAACTATTTACTTTTCTTCTCCTTTTAACAATTTTTTTCTCCTATTCATGGCGTGGAAAACGTATCTGGATACGCTGTGGCTTCGGTGGCTATTTGTTGATTGGAGCAGTATGCACATAGGCATGCTGACTAAATCCTTTAAAAATTTCGCCCTGAGATCAGCGTAAGTGGAACATCTAAATAATAAGTGTTCTTCGTTTTCAGATTCTGTCCTGCAAAATGGACACACCTTTTCTTGATCAGATTCACTGTATCTATTTATATTATTGTTTAGTGGTAAAACGTTCAACCTTGTTTGTGAAAGGGCAACTCTGAAACAGTATATATCAATAGAGTCAATGTACTTCTCTTTTTCAAAGATAGTCTTAAATGATCTGTAGCTTTCATACCTATCTCTGTCTCTGAGTGACCCAGACCATTCTTGAATATATAAGTCTACAAGTCTCCGTTTAAATACACGCAAAAAGGCTTTTACATCACCAACACCTTGTTGCAGCCACACGATATTAAATCCCGTTTCACACAAAATTTCCCTTATTTTTGAAGCCCAGCATTCTTTCCCAGCCCTGTCAAGTTCCACTAACATTTGGTAAGCCTTATAAGGTAACCTATTTGGATTCATTTCCAGTAATTTAAACCAATATCTAAGACAGGTAGTTGAGGAGTTGACATAAAGAGGATATCTTCCCAAATCCCCATATACCATCTTGTTAGGTGTCCTGACTGGAACACCCAACAGTCTTTTGCACGATACCAAATGTACTTTCTCTATATGCTCGAGTCTGTTAAGTCCCCATATCTCAGAAGAATACAACAAAATAGGTTGAATTTTTGCATCAAACAACTTGAAGAAAGTTTCTATAGTCATGTCTTTATATTTTTGAAAAGTCCTGTTTAATAGCAAAGTTGCTTTTTTACCTTTTGTCACCAAATGTTCTGTGCCGGCCTTGGTGCTAATCATTGTCGTGAAACTGAACCCCAGATAACAATATTTACTAACTACTTCCAATTTTGTCCCTTTGTAAAACCATTGTTCATGTCGTCCTAAGAAGCCCCCTCTTCTGAAAACCATAACCTTAGTTTTTTCAAGATTAACTTCCAGTTTCATGCTGGCACAGTATGTCTGCAAGACTCTTAACTGGTTTTGCAAACCATTTGGTGTTGTTGACAGAAGGGCTACATCATCTGCAAAAAGAAGAATGAATATTTCCATTGAACCTGGCATCAGCTGGATGCCATGTCGCCCCTTTTCATCCATACAATTGGCTAATTGATTTATTAATACCGAAAATAAAGTAGGGCTTAAGACACATCCTTGTCTCACGCCTATGGAGTTATCGAATATTTCAGATAATTCCCGGTTTGCCCGAATACATGAGCATAATGATTCATACATTGCTTTTAGCGAAACCAAAAACTTCCCTTTTACTCCTTGATTTTGAATACACTTTAAGAGTTTGTCATGCTGAACCGAATCAAAGGCTTTCTTAAAGTCTACAAAAGCAACATATAGTTTTCTACCTTTCTTGCACATAGTTTTCTGAACCATAGCGTACAGACTGAAAATTTGATCCACTGTAGAATATTTTTTCCTAAAACCTGCCTGACTTTCTGATATTAAATTATTGTTTTCTAACCAAGCATACAATCTAGTATTCAGTATTGATGTGTAACATTTTGAAACAATGCTTAATAACGACACACCCCTGTAATTGTCCACTTTATCAGGATCTCCTTTCTTAAATATTGGTATGATAATAGCTTTTGACCAGTCTTGAGGATAAATTCCTCGGTCGAATAAAGTGTTAAACAGCTTCCAAAGAAAATTATGGATATTTGTGTTACCATTTTTTAACATCTCGGCTGTAACACCGTCCATTCCACTGGCTTTACCTATCCTCAATTTTCTGATGGATTCTCTGACTTCTTCTATAGTTATCTTAGAATTTAATGGGTGTTCTGATGATTCATTTAAATCTACTTCGACAATGCAGCGCTCATCATTTGTTGATCTGTTATCTTGAAATACGTTTTTAAAATGACTGAACCATTCATCAATACTTATATTGTTAGTGAGTTTGTTTTTGGTACCATACCCTATATTTCTTAACTCAGTCCAAAACTGCGATGAATTTGAAATATTTCTGGCTAAGCATTCTGCTTTTTGTTTATTATACTGCTGTTTTTTATTCTTTAATAATTTTTTATACTTCTTCCGTGCTTCACAAAACACAACTCTATCATCCTCATCTTTTGTTTTTCTGTAGTGTTTGAGAGTTTTTCTGCTTTCTGCTTTTGCTTTCTCACATTCACCATCAAACCAATCAGATCTTTTTCTCTTCTCTGTACATTTCTTACGGTACATACAAGCACCAGCTTCTTTGAGACATTCAACAAATATGGTTAAAGCCTTATCTACATTAGTGTCTAGAGTATTCGAAGCCAATGTAAGTCTTCTCTGAATGTGCTCACTTTGTAATTTGTTTGTATAATCGTCTTTCTTATTTTCTTGCCATATGAACTTTTGTGTGATGTTATTTTTTGATACTTTTCCCTCCGCTTTTATTCCTGTTTCAAGCTTTCGCTCCACTTTCATTATAACCGGTAAATGATCTGATTCTGTGAGACTGTCAACATCTAATGCAGCAATTTTAATTGATGAAAACAGATCACATGATACGATGAAATAGTCAACTACACTCGACCCTGAAACCCCAATGTATGTATAACTACCATCAAAGTCCAGTTTACACAGACCATTTAAAATGATACAGTCAAACATACTGCATAGCTCGAGCAGTTGGTTTCCAAAAACATTTGTGCGGCAATCATGAGACTGTCTCAAAAAATCACTGTATACCGAAAGGTCAGTTAAAACACTGCCACTGTCATATCCAAATGAACAGTAGTTACCATCAGCTGTTCTTGCATTTAAATCACCAGTCAGCAAAACATAAAAGTCGTCGTGCGAAACTTGTAAATCTAACAAACATTGTTCCAACACTTCCATACCAAACCCATCATGCTGATTTTTCCAGTATGTGGAATCATGAGGGGGAATATATG
>JAPXFY010000435.1:42500-58618 GCA_030674185.1 Monoplex corrugatus | reverse complement strand
AATGGGAAAGTCAGACTGTGCATCGACCCTAAGCCACTGAACAAAGCCCTCAGGAGAAACGAGTACCCCATGCCAACCATTGATGACGTACTGCCTCTCCTCAAAGATGCAAAATACTTCACACACCTGGACGCGAAAAACGGGTTTTGGCACGTTGAACTGGACGAAGACAGCAGCTACCTGACAACATTTGAGACGCCTTTTGGCAAATACCGATGGAAACGAATGCCCTTTGGTATTTCACCAGCCCCAGAAGAATTCCAGAGGAGGATTGACATCGCTCTGGCAGGACTGCCAGGCGTGGTGGCGGTTCATGATGACATCTTTGTTTTTGGCAGAGGACCAACCTACGAAGCAGGAGCACAAGTTCATGATACCAACCTGAACCGTTTGCTACAACGATGCCGGGAGACTGGAATCAAACTCAACAAGGAGAAGGTTGAGATGAAACGAACAGAGATATCATATTTGGGACATATCTTCTCAAGAGAAGGCTTGAAAGCCGACCCAAAGAAACTGGACGCTGTCCAACAACTCCCAGTGCCAGAAGACAAAGCAGCTGTGCAGAGACTACTCGGTGTAGTCGGATACCTTCAGAAATTTGCACCAAACCTGTCTGAAGCAGCAGCACCACTCAGAGAACTGGTAAAAAAAAGACGTCCACTTCAGATGGGATGAAGACGTCCACGGAGAAGCCCTGAAGAAAGTAAAGAAGATACTCTCTGAGCCACCTGTACTTCGCTACTTTGACTCTTCAGGAAAGCGTACAACCACCCTTCAGTGTGATGCTTCACAGTTTGGACTTGGAGCTTGTCTCATGCAGGATGGTCAATCGATTCAGTACGCATCACGAGCCTTGACCGAGACAGAAAAAAGCTATGCTCAAATAGAAAAGGAGATGTTGGCAATACTCTTCGGTCTGGAAAGGTTTGAGAGATACGTCTATGGAAGAGACATCCTGGTGGAGACCGACCACAAACCACTAGAGACCATTCACAAGAAGAGCCTGCTCTCAGCACCTAAGAGGATTCAGAGGATGCTACTCAGAACTCAGAAGTTCAGGTACACGGTAGTGTACAAGCGTGGATCTGAGATGCACCTGGCTGACACCCTCAGCAGAGCAGTCTGTGGAAAAGCGGAACAGCAAGTCACCCACAAGGAAGCCGTTTTCCTCACAGACCTGGAGAAAACAGACTCATTGCAAGAACTGGCCATCAGCCAAGAGAGACTGAACAGTCTGCAGCAAGCAACTCATGAAGATGCAACCATGAAAACCCTGAAAGCTGTCATTCTACAAGGCTGGCCAGAGGAGAAACAACAACTTTCAATACAGTTACAAGAACACTTTCCTTTCAGGGAGGAACTGTCAGTCCACAACGGATTTGTCTTCAAAAGCCACAGAGTAATTGTACCTGAAAGCGAAAGAGCAGACATCCTTGAGAAACTTCATGCAAGCCACTCAGGAATTCAGAGCTGCATAAGAAGAGCACGTGAGGTAGTCTACTGGCCCAGGATGAACATGGACATTGAAGATTTCTTTGAGATTGATCGGTTACAAACAAGAGAATCCAAAGAGGTCATCATCTGTCTGAAGAGACACCTGGCAAGACACAGAATACCAGAACGCCTGACAACAGACTGTGGAACTCAATTCACATCAAACCAGTTTGGAAAGTTCAGAAAAACATATGGGTTTGAACACGTAACAAGCTCACCACACTACCCTCAGTCCAATGGAAAAGCAGAGAGCGCGGTGAAGGCTGCAAAGACGTGCATGAAGAAAGCAGAACACAACAATCAAGATCCCTTCCTCGCTTTACTTGAGCTGAGAAACATCCCGACAGAGACTGTCAACAGTTCGCCTGCTCAGAGACTGTTCGGCAGAAGAACACGAACACAAGTGCCGACGTCAAAAACATTACTCCTACCTACAGTTGTACCAATCAAGAAAGAACTTGAGAAAAGGAAACTGAAGCAAGCACACTACTACAACAGAAGCGAAGTAGAGCTGACAGAACTGAGTCCGGGACAGATTGTGAAATTCCAACCTCCAGGATCCAAAAAGTGGATCAGCGCCAAAGTAGACCAACAGGTGAACATCCGGTCATACAACATTCGCACAGAAGGAATCGTCGTCAGCTACGAGACACAACAGAAACGGAGCTTCAGCAGACAATCAACCCTCAACGACTGGTCCAGAGAAGGATGATATCTGGAAGACATCAGGAAAGTGACACATTGGGCAAGCAACAGCAAATCATCATTCCATCAAAACAGATGCTGGAAGATAACAAGAAAACTGGAACTGGAACAGATGTCAGGACGCCAGCATCGTCTGTCCGTGAGAACTCATCTGATCAGTCACCAGTCATCAAAATGTCTGAGACAACCAGCATCAAGGAGCCAGATGAAGTTACCAAACAAACAAGGACAGGACAATCCGAACCAGTTAGTTCTCCTTACAGAACAAGATCTGGAAGACAAAGCAAAAGGCCAGATTTCCTGAAATATGAATGAAACTGAAGACTCTACCACAATCAGATAAACTGAAAGCATTGCAAAATATGGACATGATGATGATGTATAGTATAATGATCAGAGGTAAAATGAGGTGAATGAATGATTGGGCCCTGTGCGTGAGAATGAGTGTTTGTTAAGTTAATGTTGTGATAAAGGTGGGAAACACATCTATTTCGTATGGACTGAAAGATAATAATAATAATAATAATTACAATATTTATATAGCGCAAAATCTTGATAAAATCAAATCTAAGCGCTGAGATAGGAAAAATGATTTATTGATTTTGTTTCCTTAAAGAAAGGGAGATGTGACGTGTGTTAACAGTAAACAGCGTGCGGATAGCAGCACGGCATGATATTCGTTTAAATGACAACTGATTGCTGTTCACTGTGAAATGTATATATACTGCAGTCAGTTGAGAATCAGAGAGCGACGAGTAAAGACGTAGAAGCATTACCCTGTCTTCCGAGTTGGCTGTAGAAAGAACGAAACACTGGCACACAGACATAACAGCCACACACACTGGCACACAGACATAACAGCCACACACACTGGCACACAGACATAACAGCCACACAATGACACAGCCATAACAGCCACACACACTGGCACACAGACACAACAGCATGGAGCCAGACTAACCAGGCCACAGACAATGTCAGTGTCAGTATCTCAGGATAACGTGTCTACACTGGGAGTAAATCCCATATACACCGAGACCACTGATGCCATGTGATGGAGATCTAAAATGATTTTTTTTGCTGTTCATCCTCCTGCACTGCCTCAATATCAGTGACCCCTCACCACTTGATTATTGCGGCTCCACAAGGCATCACTGACCCTGTGTTCATTGTGTCAGACAGTCAGTTCCATGACCCCCCCCCCACACACACACATGTTAAAGTGTCAAACCGTCATGGAGCCACTCATCAGATGAGATCTACTCTGCTGATGGGTCACTTCTTTTTGGAGAAAGATAATCAGGTGGATAGGAGCAGTGTATCGTGATGTCTGGGGAGGCTTTCTGTGATAATGTTGTACAGGGTGGTGTTGTAATCCATTTGTACTTGAGGCCATGTGTGTTTCCATGTTTGTAATGGAACATTACAAATGGATGTAGGCAGATATACGCCGCACTATATAGAGTAGAACTTGTTTCAGTGACACATTGATACAAGGGTAGACATCAAACATGTGCCGTGGTTCTGTGCATGACCTTGACCAGATATTGTCATTATATTTACTAACAGCATTAACAAATTCAAAAATTTCCTGTACGATGACGCAGAATTCAAAATTTTATTTAAAAAAATAGACTGAAGCAGATTTGCTCAAGTATGAATATTAAGGCATGCTTTTCAGACCCCGAAGAAGAAAGCGTAAACACAAAAAAGATAGGCGTTAAAAGGCCAGAAGGCCTAGGCTACGAGCCAGCCCTCAGCTACTACTACTACTACTACTACTACTACTACTACTACTACTACTACTACTACTACCACTACTACTACATGTGGACGTGATGTAATGCTTGTTGTTGTTACTTATGTGGTTGAATGTCTTATCTTGTCTTGTCTACAGGAGGGTGTACGCGAAACAATGATAGTCCATCGTTTATGTGGGTCCATGGATATTACGGACAAATTCTAATTTTTATAGTTTTATTCCCTTGCCGATGTGTGTCTGATAAATTTGTGTCTTTGTTTTGATTATGAGTCTGATTACACAAATGGATTTCCGTGTGGATTATTAAAGTGATGTTGTGTTTTGTTGTGATATGTTGTGTTGTGTTGTGTTAATGCAAAGACGTTATAAATTTTTTTTTAAAAAAAAATCATAATGTCGTTGACTGAATATGGACGTTCGGAATAAAACAAAAGTTGTGACAGTTTCCTGCTTTAAGATGCTCTCTGGTGTCTGGAGACGAGGACAGTCGAAGCATCAAAACAAAGAAAATATGGAGGCTTGTGTGGCTGTGGAAAAAGAACTGGAAAAGCTGACCACGAAGCTGACAAATCTGCATGACCATGGGCAACGTTCACTTGAAGAGTTCATCAATTCTGTTCAGAATATCAAGAGAGAATTGTCTCAAGGTAAGTCGCAGACACAACACTGGAGCATAAATCATTGTCTTAAAAGTGTTTTCGGACTCCCTCACGCACATGATGACATTGATGACTGCTGTGCAACTGAATCACGGAACTGGCAAAGGTCTGCAGGCGACTGTTTGGCTGATGTTGTTGACGATGGGCATTGAATGTGTGTGTGTGTGTGGGTGATGGAGATAGTGAGAGAGTATGCATTGGTCTAAATCAGCCTGAGTGAATAATTTTATAATTTATACGTGTGTAAACACACACGATCACTGATCCCCTTCAATGCCAAGTAGCCTACATTGTTTTGCTAGCATATGCTATTTGCCAAGTGATTTTGCACGGTTAGGGTAATAATAAAACAAAAATACTAGCATGCAAATTATTGCATGAAAGTAATCCTAACCCTTTTTTTCTGAAAGGGAAATGAAAAGAATATCCATTTCTTATAGATTTAAATCTATTTTTTAACACTTTGGTTAGTTAAGAATGGGCCATAAAATTGACATCAATTTCACACAATGTTCAAGTTTAGGCCAGCCTTTTTGCCTGCTGCATCTACCCTGTATAGAAATCTTTTTATCCTGGTAGTGTTGTCTGGTAACAGTGCAGTATCGACACAGTGCAGGTTTGTAAGACTTTTTCCTCCCATGTTTATGCTCATGCCTTCTATGTCAGCATTTCATGACTTCTGTGTAGATGTTAACCCTTTGATTCCCACACACTATCCATCAACAGCAAAAACTTAACCCTTTGATTCCTTCACCCTGTCCGCTAGCTTCCTGCAGGAAACTGGTGGATAGGGTGAGGGAATCAAAGGGTTAAGTTTTTGCTCTGTTAGCATGGTTGACAATGCAGGATGTTAGAGAACAGGGTGCGGGAGTCAAAGGGTTAAAATGATGGTGAGAAGATACAACCTTGTCTGACTCCCCTGTAACATCACACTGCACATAGATTATACCTTAGATAACGTAGATACTCCAACAACGGAATGATTACACTTTCAGTCAAAGAAATACATTTGAGATGAGAGAGAGAGAGAGAGAGAGAGAGAGAGAGAGAGAGAGAGAGAGAGAGAGAGAGAGAGAGAGGACAAGCAAAGTACACCCAAACATGGTCATGTTATACTATGCATGGAATTCATTAAATTAAACAGACATTTCCGACAAAGCAAACAATAAACATTTGGTCTGAAAAAAATAAATTTTGAAATTTTTCCACAAGATAGAGCCAATCACTATAGACTGCTAGATAAGAGAAGAATTAATTACTGCAGGAGCTGGGCAAAATAAGTCTTTTCGAAAAACTTAACTCATTTTCTCATGTTTTCTAAAAGTGTGCTCCAGAGAGTAGCACCTGAGCACCTGAGGGTGATTTTAAAGATGTTGTTGGTGTAGGATTTATAAAGGTTGTGGTTATCTGGAGCATGTCCGTGTATTTTGTGCATAGCCTTTTGTTATACTGAAGTCGAAGTTTTAATGGTAAAATATATAATTCCTTACAGTTGGAGTCCACTATACTAGTGTTTTTCAAGAGCATTAATTTTAAAGCTCATTTATGGAGACTAGTATTAGTAAGAGGTTTGAGCACATTACTGCTGGCTGAATCCCAAAGGGTTGGCACATAATCTATTGATGATTTATGTGTGTGGGAAAGTAGGCTAGTTCTCTTGATTTTAGATTTAAGAATGTTTTTTTATTTTAGACAATTGAAATAGTTTTATTGAAATAGATTTAATAATTAATAATTACAATATTTATATAGCGCAAAATCTTGACAAAATCAAATCTAAGCGCTGAAGCAGACACACACGCACACACGCACGCACGCACACGCACGCACGCACGCACGCACGCACGCACGCACGCACACACACGCACGCACACACACACACACACACACACACACACGCACGGCTATAAATGGGGAGAAAGAATAAAAGCAATAAAAGCAAGAATAAAAGCAATGGAAAATTATAGAGAGCATAGCATATACAATTATATATTATAACCATGTGATTCCCCTCCATGCGGAGACAGGCTGCAGAGAGGGGGGGGGGGGGGTTGAGTGAGGTTAGGATTTTATGCGGAGGAGAAAAGGTGAGTTTTGAGAGCGGACTTGAAGGAGACAAAAGTAGGTTGCTGACGGACTGAGAGAGGAAGTTTGTTCCAGGAGAGTGGACCAGAAACAGAGAAGGCTCGTGGACCATAGGTATTGAGCTTAGTGCGTGGAAAGCGAAAAGTCAGAGGATCGGAGGCAGAGCGGAGGGTACGTGAGGGAAGATAGATCTCAAGTAGGCTTGACAGGTAATCGGGGGCTGCGTTATTGAGGCTTTTGTAGCACATGGTGTCTAGTTTGTACTGTATGCGCTTTGATACAGGGAGCCAGTGAAGTTGTGCCAGGAGAGGAGATATGTGGTCAGCTTTTTTCTTTTTGAGTACAAGGCGTACAGCATTGTTTTGAATGCGCTGTAGGATGTGAATGGTGGAGGCAGGAAGACCAGACAGGAGTGAATTGCAATAGTCAATGCGAGACATTATGAAGGAGAGAACGAGTTTTGCAGTTGTTTCGACAGAGAGATACTTCCTGATCAGCCTTATACGATGGAGATGATAGTAGCAAGATCTGGCAGTTTGAGAAACAAAGTTGTTCATGGAGAGGGTAGAGTCAATGCAGACACCAAGGTTTTTAGCTGAATCAAAAATTGGGACTGATGTGTTACATAATGGGAGAGAAAGAGGAGGCAGCTGAGAAAGTTTCTGAAGGGTGCCAATGAGGATAGCTTCTGTCTTGTCGTCATTAAGCTGAAGTTTGTTGAACGTCATCCAGTTCTTAATGTCCGAGTAGCACTCAGTGGTGCGAGTCAACAGGCGCTGTATATTATCAGGTGAGTCACTGTCTTGAAGTTGTGTGTCATCAGCATAGAAGTGGTGTTTTATAGAGTGGGAGTTGATGATGGTGGACAGGGGGGAGGTGTAAAGAGTGAAAAGAACAGGGCCAAGGACAGATCCTTGTGGAACACCACAGGTCAGGTATGCAGGTTGAGAGTAAGTGCCATTGATGAGAACAGTTTGTTTTCTGTTTGATAAATACGAAGTGAAAAAGGAGAGAGCAATGTCAGAGATGCCAAAAATATGATGAAGTCTAGAAAGAAGAATACCATGGTCAATTGTATCGAAGGCTGCAGACAGATCAAGGACTGTGAGGAGAGAGACTTTGCCAGTATCAGTTGCAAGGAGGAGATTGTTGAGAATGTGTGGTAGGGCAGTTTCAGTGCTATGGCACTGGTGGTAGGCTGACTGGAAAGGATTGAGGAGATTGTTGGCAGACAGGTGAGAGTTCAGCTGGTTGAGGACGACTTTTTCAAGCAGTTTTGACAAGAAAGAGAGATTAGAGATAGGCCGGTAATTTTTCAGTTCATTTGGGTCCAAATTGTGTTTCTTGAGGAGAGGGTGAACAATAGCAGACTTGAAAGAATCTGGGACAGTTCCAGTTTGAAGAGAAGTATTGATGATGTCAGTGATGAATGGGAGGAGAGTAGGGAGACAGTCGGAGTAGAGAGAACCTGGAAGAGGATCCAGTTCGCAGGTTTTGAACGACATGGATCTGATTGTGTTGAAAATTTCTTCTTGTGAGACTGGGGTAAAAGTAGTTAGAGGTGTGCCAGAGAAGGAAGGGTCAGGTGGGCATGGTTGACAGGGTGTCCTGTCAAGCCTGTCACGAAGAGTTTGTATTTTGGTGGTGAAAAACTTGGAGAATACAGATGGGAGTTCTTCATTTGTATGTTTTGTTGGGAGAGGTAAATCTTTTCGTGTGCCAAGGAGATGATTCATGGTTGTAAAGAGTTCTTTTGAAGAAGAGGCATTCAGGATTTTGGTTTGAAATAGCTTGTTTTTGCTGATGCAATGAGGGTGGATACTTTTGTTTTAGAGGCTTGGAAAAGTTGCCTGTGTACAGTGAGTTTGGATTTGCGCCAACAGCGCTCTGCTCTGCGGCGGGCACGTTTTGCACAGGCAATCTCATGAGTGAGCCAGGGGGTAGGGGGGCGGTCAGGTAAAAGACGGGTTGTGGCTGGAGCATGAGTGTCCAGAAGATGGTGGAGAGTAGTATAGAATTCATCGGCAAGGTTGTGACTTTTCAGAAAGGAGACGGGAGGCATCAGATGAAAATGTGGAGAGGTCGATAGATTTGAGATTGCGTCGAGTCACTGTGCGCATGGTACGGGAAGGAGTAGAAATGTCGAGAGAACAGAGAATTGCAGAGTGGTCAGATGGAAGGGCTGAAGTTAGACGGGTAGAAAGAACTAAGCAGTTGTCAGTAGCGGAATTGTGGTGATCACGAGAAATGATCCAGTCAAGAATGTGACCTTTTTGATGGGTTGGTTCAGAAATGTGTTGAGTCATATTGTGATTGGACAGAAAGTTGATGATATGTCTTGTGTCATAACGGTGAGTGTTGTCATAGTGGACATTGATGTCACCTAGAATGATGAGATTTCCAGGTAAGAGGCAGTAGTGGTCAAGCAATTGGTCAAAGTCAGAGAGAAACGTGGATGTGGTGAGTTTGTTGGCAGAGCTAGGTGGGGGTCGATAGACACAGGAGAAGGTGATGGGGTGAGGGGTGGATTGGAAGGATACTTCAACGTGCTCGAAAGAAGGATGGGAGAAAGGCAGAGACTGCGAGAAAGACAGGCGGGAATGGAGTGAGTCGTTGTAGAGGATGGCGATACCGCCACCTCGGGATGAGCGATGGAAAGAAGCAAGCCTGTAACCACTCGGAGTGAGGCTAGCATGTATAGGTTCGTGACCAAGGGGGTTAAGCCATGTCTCTGTGATAAAAGAAATGTCAACATGCTCATCTGCGATAAAATCAGCAATGACTTCGGCTTTGCCATCCTTGCATGTTGACTGAGCAATAAAAAGGCATAATTTTAGTTTATCACAGTCATATGGTGGCGGATGGGGTGGCGACGAAGGCGGCACCGATGGGACAGAAGGAGAAGGCGGCACCAGCGGGACAGAAGGCGAAGGTGGCACCAGCGGGACAGAAGGTGAAGGCGGTGATATCCGGACAGAAGGCGAAGGCGAAGACGGCAGAGGAGGAGACGAAGTTTGCAGCAGCGAGGTGGAGGGCATGGGCAGTGGAGGAGACGAAGAAGCAGGAGTCGAAAAGTGGCGTCGGGCAGGAGGCAGGTTGTGCCAAAGACGGTGGAGACGTCCACCACGACAGGATCGCGCAGAGCGGGGCTTAGGACACAGCCCCAGTGTTCGTATTCGCTGGTAGACGCCTCCACCGAGGTAGCACATGCTGTGTTTAAAAAGTGTCAGTCCAATTTGTTTTATAAAAGACGGGTCCATAATTGCGAGGCAGTCAGGAGAGGAAGATACTTGCAGGTTGGTGTGTGGGTTGGTCAGTTCACAACACTTAAATCCAGAGAACACAAAGGTTTGGAAGCTGTAGCGTTGGGCGAACACAGTAGGCTAAGATGTAAACACAGTTCACAGAATAAAATGTCCGACTTGAGCGGCTGAATTAAAATGATGAAAAGTAGGTATAAAAACTTTAAAATCAGATTATCTGGTAAAATATTCAAAATTAAAAAAATAAATTTACATCACCGTGTGTCAGGATTTCAAAGCAACAAACTGATACAAAATTCAATGCATAAAACCAAATAGAACCACGATAAAATCACTGTAAAACACCACACACACTTTTGCTGCCTGCTGGCGTGACATCTACTCACATTAACATAACTTGCTTATCTGATGAGACCAGGACAGATAATTATCTAAAAATAATCTATTGTATTGTTACTCCTAAGATATAAAAAGTATTTTCTTCAAGAAACTGTTTTTGTTTTTTTGTTTTGTATATTGATTGGTGGTATTTTAAATGACAAGTTTTGCCTTTTCTGTCTTGTTATAAACGTGCATGTTAATTTTTGTGGATGAAGTGACATATGATTAAGTTCAGTCCATTCTACCAAATCATTAACACTGTTTTGTAATAATTTGGAAACTTGTTTGTGATAAAATTTTACAGGAAAAAATGTTCACAAGTAAAAATACACAATATCTAAAAACAAAATCATCATACAAAAAAAAAAAAAAAAAGACAGCAATAAAACCAAACAAAAACAAGACTCAAAACATAGAAATCATAAGTTGTATACAACCACAACACACTGTGTGTAGGCTTTGTGTGCAGAATTATGGCATGTACCATAATTGCTGTGCATCCCTTCATCACGTGGCATGTGAGGTGTTAGTGCATATGGAAGATTCATTTCAGCACTGTTGTGCCATCTTGGGAAAACGGAAACTGAAGATTTTTTTTTTATTTCAGCTCCTGCTGACCATCAGTTATCACCTACCCAGGTGTTGACATTAAACCAGTGTCTACAGAGGATCAGGGATGGAGTGGCCTGCATCAGCTCTGAACACAAAGACCTACACTCTTCTGTCTCCAAAGTTGGCAAGACCATTGACAGGGTGAGAAGAAAATTATGTCATATGAGAAATGTTTTGTCCAAATCATTCAGATAAAAAATGACATGATGTTAAGTAAGCTGCAGTGAAATGTCATTCCTAAGAATAAGATTAACTCAGTTGGGTTGAAATGCCTTGCTGACAACACAGAGGTCAAGGGTTTGACCTCCTGACAAGCCGCAGATTCTTAGCAAGTGCAGAGTATGGAATGTGAATCTTGATGTCTCAAGTTCAGTTCCAGCAGCTGTGTAAAAACTGACTTGTTTGTTTACTGCCTGTCTTACTGCTCCAGTCATTCTGTTGTTGTTTACTGCCTGTCTTACTGCTCCAGTCATTCTGTTGGTGTTTACTGCCTGTCTTACTGTTTCAGTCATTCTGTTGGTGTTTACTGCCTGTCTTACTGCTCCAGTCATTCTGTTGTTGTTTACTGCCTGTCTTACTGCTCCAGTCATTCTGTTGTTGTTTACTGCCTGTCTTACTGCTCCAGTCATTCTGTTGGTGTTTACTGCCTGTCTTACTGCTCCAGTCATTCTGTTGGTGTTTACTGCCTGTCTTACTACTCCAGTCATTCTGTTGGTGTTTACTGTCTGTCTTACTGTTTCAGTCATTCTGTTGGTGTTTACTGCCTGTCTTACTGCTCCAGTCATTCTGTTGGTGTTTACTGCCTGTCTTACTGCTCTAGTCATTCTGTTGGTGTTTACTGCCTGTCTTATTGCTCCAGTCATTCTGTTGTTGTTTACTGTCTGTCTTACTGCTCCAGTCATTCTGTTGGTGTTTACTGCCTGTCATACTGCTCCAGTCATTCTATTGGTGCTTACTGCCCGTCTTACTGCTCCAGTCATTCTGTTGGTGTTTACTGTCTGTCTTACTGCTCCAGTCATTCTGTTGTTGTTTACTGCCTGTCTTACTGCTCCAGTCATTCTGTTGTTGTTTACTGCCTGTCTTACTGCTCCAGTCATTCTGTTGGTGTTTACTGCCTGTCTTACTGCTCCAGTCATTCTGTTGGTGTTTACTGCCTGTCTTACTGCTCCAGTCATTCTGTTGTTGTTTACTGCCTGTCTTACTGCTCCAGTCATTCTGTATGTGTTTACTGCCTGTCTTACTGCTACAGTCATTCTGTTGGTGTTTACTGTCTGTCTTACTGCTCCAGTCATTCTGTTGTTTACTGCCTGTCTTACTGCTTCAGTCATTCTGTTGGTGTTTACTGCCTGTCATACTGCTCCAGTCATTCTGTTGGTGTTTACTGCCTTTCTTACTGCTCCAGTCATTCTGGTGGTGTTGGCTTAGTGTGTCATAGGTTCTTTTCTAAACCTTAATTTTAGTCAAGAAATTTTGACCAAAGTTTAAAATAATTACCGAAAAACTGCAGACATCAAAGACATAAAATAACACTACTGGAAAAATTTATACAAGAAATGATTAGCACAGACATACAATAACACTACTGGAAAAATTTATACAAGAAATGATTAGCACAGACATACAATAACACTACTGGAAAATAGAAGAAATGAATAGCACAGATATGAAATAGAAGAACAACACAGACATAAAATAACTCTACAGGTAGATAGAAGAAATGAACAACACAGACATAAAATAACACTACAGGTAGATAGAAGAAAAGAACAACACAGACATAAAATAACTCTACAGGTAGATAGAAGAAATGAACAACACAGACATAAAATAACTCTACAGGTAGATAGAAGAAATGAACAACACAGACATAAAATAACTCTACAGGTAGATAGAAGAAATGAACAACACAGACATAAAATAACTCTACAGGTAGATAGAAGAAATGAACAACACAGACATAAAATAACTCTACAGGTAGATAGAAGAAAAGAACAACACAGACATACAATAACACTACTGGAAAATAGAAGAAATGAACAACACAGACATAAAATAACTCTACAGGTAGATAGAAGAAATGAACAACACAGACATAAAATAACACTACAGGTAGATAGAAGAAATGAACAACACAGACATAAAATAACACTACAGGTAGATAGAAGAAAAGAACAACACAGACATAAAATAACACTACAGGTAGATAGAAGAAATGAACAACATAGACATTTAGTAATAGTGCAGGTATTAACAGTACAGGTTATAACACTTCTGTAATAACACTACAGTTAATAACTCTACAGTTAATAACTCTACAGTTAATAACACTACAGTTAATAACACTACAGTTAATAACACTACAGTTAATAACAGCTAATAGTGGGGCCCCTAAGGCGGTTGGATGGCAAACTTTGTCACTTTCCGGCAGCTCCTGCGGCCGCGTTGGCACCAAAACGTAACAGCCCTGGAGAGGGGGGACAAGTTGCATGGGCAACAGCCTGTCTTCCATATTACACTGCCCAGGCTTACATCCGTCCATTCATCCACAAACACTCTGCACCTACGACCTGGAGAGGACACTCCAGCCTCGCTACTAACACTAGTGTCGGCACAACACGGGAAGCAACAGATACGGTGATAAATCATTGCTCAACTGGCGTAGAGCTGACGCCAGGGATTGCTTTTGACGGTGGGAGAGACCTTCGTGTCTTACTGGACAGCTACCGCCCACCTAAGCTGGGCAGCCCCCAGCCAGTTAGGTGCTGTCCCGCCACAACCTGCCTTCTTCATTGGGTGCATGAAGATTAGGAGAAAATCTGACAAGCAGGTCGTTAATTACCGCACCAAACAAAAAGAAAAATTCAAATTCAAGAAACGGATCAGGAAAAGGATCAGCAGTGAAACTGGGCTGTTGGAATGTCCGAACAATGATGCCTGGGCTCTCCCAAGATCTGCAAGACATCAGCGACGCCAGAAAAACCGCCGTCATAAACAGCGAACTAAAGAGGCTCAATGTGGACATTGCCACTCTGCATGAAACACGGCTGGCTGACTCAGGAACACTAAAGGAAAGGGACTACACCTTCTTCTGGCAAGGAAAGAGTTCTGATGCCCCAAGAGAGCACGGAGTAGGCTTTGCAGTAAGGAACAGCCTGCTGAACATGATTGAACCAGGCAGCGGAGGTTCAGAACGACTCTTGACTCTCCGCCTCAACACCACCGAAGGCTATGTCACTCTCATCAGCGTTTATGCCCCAACTCTGTCCGCCTCTCCAGACATCAAGGATGAGTTCTACGAAAATCTTGCATCAACCATAAGGAACATCCCCAGGACAGAACAACTTGTTCTCCTGGGCGACTTCAACGCCAGAGTGGGTGCAGACAATGACTCATGGCCCCTTCTGCCTCGGTTCCTTTGGAGTGGGGAAAATGAATGAGAATGGACAGCGACTGCTTGAGTTTTGCGCCTGCCATGAACTGTGCATCGCCAACTCCTTCTTCAAGACAAAGCCTCAGCACAAAGTCTCCTGGAGGCATCCCCGCTCAAAACATTGGCACCAACTGGATTTGATCCTAGTAAGACGTGCCGCTATCAAAAACGTTCTCCACACTCGTTCTTATCACAACGCAGACTGCGACACAGACCACTCTCTGGTATGTTGCAAGATCAGGCTACAACCAAAGAAGTTCCACTGCTCAAAGAAACAAGGGAACCCTCGCATTGACGTCAGCAAGATGTCTCAGCCAGATTTTGTAGAACAGTTCGCAGAGGCCTTTCAGAGAGAATACAATGCATTGCAGCCCAGAGACTCTGCCACTGAGAGATGGGAAACGCTCGAGACACCATGCACCGCATTGCTATGGCCACCTTTGGGAAGAAAACTGTGAAGTCCCACGACTGGTTTGAGGCCAAATCATCAGAGATGACTCCCATTGTTGAGGCCAAGCGTGCGGCACTCACCAAGTATAAGCGGTCACCCAGTGAGAAGAACCTGCAAATCCTCAGGGCTGCCAGAAGTAAGGTTCAGCTTAACACCAGGCGCTGCGCAAACGAGTACTGGACAGAGCTCAGCGAAGAGATACAGAGTGCTGCTGAAAGAGGCAACATCCGAGGAATGTATGATGGCATCAAGAAGGCACTGGGACCAACACAGAGCAAGATCGCCCCCTTCAAATCCTCCACTGGGGAAGTAATCAGCAATCCTGGCCAACAGATGGAAAGATGGGCGGAACACTACTCCGACCTCTACTCCACACAGAACATGGTGTCCCCCTTAGCCCTCGATGCCATCAAGTGCAGGCCGGTAATGGAAGAACTTGACGCAGAGCCAACTGCGGACGAACTCAGCAAGGCCATTGATAGCCTGGCATCAGTGAAGGCACCTGGCAACGACGGAATTCCCCCAGACCTCATCAAGCACTGCAAGACTTCTCTTCTGCACCCTTTGCACGCAGTTCTCTGTCAGTGTTGGAATGAGGGAGCTGTACCACAGGACACGAGGGACGTCAAGATCGTCACCCTGTACAAAAACAAGGGCGAAAGGAGCGACTGCAACAACTACAGAGGTATCTCGCTCCTCAGCATTGTTGGCAATGTCTATGCTCGGGTCCTCCTAATCCGCCTGCAGAAACTGGCTGAACGCGTCTACCCGGAATCACAGTGTGGTTTTCGAGCAGAGAGATCCACGGTAGACATGGTCTTCTCCCTTCGCCAAATCCAGAAGAAGTGCAGAGAGTAGCGGATGCCCCTGTATGTGGCATTCATTGACCTCACCAAGGCCTTTGACCTAGTCAGCAGAGATGGCCTTTTCAGGGCTCTCCGAAATATCGGCTGCCCCCCCCCCCCCCAAACTGCACAGCTTAATTGAGTCCTTCCACTCAAACATGAAAGGGATGGTGCAGTTCAACGGAAACCTCTCCAAGCCCTTCGACGTACGCAGCGGTGTGAAACAAGGCTGCGTCCTGGACCTAACCCTCTTTGGAATCTTCTTCGCTCTCCTCCTGAGGCATGCGTTCAGCACAGCGCAAGAAGGGATCCACTTGCGGACCAGATCAGATGGCAGGCTCTTCAACCTCGCCTGCCTCAGAGCAAGGACAAAGGTCCGTGAAGCCCTCATCAGAGACATGCTATTTGCCGACGATGCCGCAGTTGTG
>JAPXFY010000435.1:25000-37500 GCA_030674185.1 Monoplex corrugatus | reverse complement strand
CACATCAGTCAACCAACAAGCAAATCTGCTAACATACCAGTCAACCAACAAGCAATCTGCTAACATACCAGTCAACCAACAAGCAATCTGTTAACACACCATCAACCAACAAGCAATCTGCTAACATACCAGTCAACCAACAAGCAATCTGCTAACATACCAGTCAACCAACAAGCAATCTGTTAACACAACAGTCAACCAACAAGCAATCTGTTAACACACCAGTCAACCAACAAGCAATCTGTTAATACACCAGTCAAACAACAAGCAATCTGTTAACATACCAGTCAACCAACAAGCAATCTGTTAATACACCAGTCAACCAATAAGCAATCTGTTAATACAACAGGCAACCAACAAGCAATCTGTTCACACCAGTCAACCAACAAGCAATCTGTTAACACACCAGTCAACCAACAAGCAATCTGTTATCATACCAGTCAACCAACAAGCAATCTGTTAACATACCAGTCAACCAACAAGCAATCTGTTAACATACCAGTCAACCAACAAGCAATCTGTTAATACACCAGTCAACCAACAAGCAATCTGTTCACACCAGTCAACCAACAAGCAATCTGTTAATACACCAGTCAACCAACAAGCAATCTGTTAATACACCAGTCAACCAACAAGCAATCTGTTAACATACCAGTCAACCAACAAGCAATCTGTTAACACACCAGTCAATCAACAAGCAACCTGCTAACATACCAGTCAATCAACAAGCAATTTGCTAACATACCAGTCAACCAACAAGCAATCTGCTAACATACCAGTCAACCAACAAGCAATCTGTTAACACACCAGTCAACCAACAAGCAATCTGTTAACACACCAGTCAACCAACAAGCAATCTGTTAACACTACCAGTCAACCAACAAGCAATCTGTTAACATACCAGTCAACCAACAAGCAATCTGTTAACATACCAGTCAACCAACAAGCAATCTGTTAACATACCAGTCAATCAACAAGCAATCTGTTAACATACCAGTCAACCAACAAGCAATCTGCTAACATACCAGTCAACCAACAAGCAATCTGTTAACACATCAGTCAAGCAACAAGCAATCTGTTAACACACCAGTCAACCAACAAGCAATCTGCTAACACACCAGTCAACCAACAAGCAATCTGTTAACACACCAGTCAACCAACAAGCAATCTGTTAACACACCAGTCAAGCAACAAGCAATCTGTTAACACACCAGTCAACCAACAAGCAATCTGTTAACACACCAGTCAAGCAACAAGCAATCTGTTAACACACCAGTCAACCAACAAGCAATCTGTTAACACACAGTCAACCAACAAGCAATCTGTTAACACACCAGCAACCAACAAGCAAATCTGTTAACACACCAGTCAACCAACAAGCAATCTGTTAACACACCAGTCAACCAACAAACAATCTGTTAACACACCAGTCAAGCCATTTCAACTTGTGATTGATTAATCGGGAAAGGGAAAGAAGAAAGAACAGCAGCATGTGGGGAAGGGAGGGGGTCAAATATGAATCAAAGTCATCTGTGTTCCACCTAAATCACCCCCCACCACCCCCGGCCCCAGTAAACAACTGGCTGTTGGAGGCGTTATCTGTCTGAACAGTTTTACTGTATCCATGAATGGCGTGTAAACCACCACCAGTAGCAGTCCTTGTCTGACCCTATTGCTGTCTTGAAATAGGAAGAAGCCATTAAGTATATGTGTATATGTATATGGCGCGCGGGCCTGTGTGTGTGTGTATGTGTGTGTGTGTGTGTGTGTGTGTGTGTGTGTGTGTGTGTGTGTGTGTGTGTGTGTGTGTGTGTGTGTTTGCTCATCTCCATGTCTGTCTGTGTCTGTCTGTATATTTTTCTTTTTGTGTACATATGTCAAAATATACATGTATGTTTGTTTCGTGTGTGTGTGGTGTTAATGTCTAACAGAGCGAAAGCTTCTATAGAAAGGCTGCGTGCTTTTGTAAAAAGATAAAGAACAAAAAGCAAAAAAAAAAGAAAGAAAGAAAGAAAGAAAGAAAGAAATAGCGAAAAAGTATTATTCACAAGTAACAGCAGAACAAAGAGCCATATAAACACAACAATAAACTCAGAACACGTGCATGATATCACAAAACAAGACGGGCACAAGTTTGTGACCCACAGGCATACACGAAAGATAAGACAGAATCAATAACTACACACCATACAGCAGAAAGACAAGACAGAATCAATAACTACACACCATACAGCAGAAAGACAAGACAGAATCAATAACTACACACCATATAGCAGAAAGACAAGACAGAATCAATAACTACACACCATACAGCAGAAAGATAAGAAAGAATAAATAACTACACACCATACAGCAGAAAGACAAGACAGAATCAATAACTACACACCATACAGCAGAAAGATAAGAAAGAATAAATAACTACACACCATACAGCAGAAAGACAAGACAGAATCAATAACTACACACCATATAGCAGAAAGACAAGACAGAATCAATAACTACACACCATATAGCAGAAAGACAAGACAGAATCAATAACTACACACCATATAGCAGAAAGACAAGACAGAATCAATAACTACACACCATATAGCAGAAAGACAAGACAGAATCAATAACTACACACCATATAGCAGAAAGACAAGACAGAATCAATAACTACACACCATATAGCAGAAAGACAAGACAGAATCAATAACTACACACCATACAGCAGAAAGACAAGAAAGAATCAATAACTACACACCATACAGCAGAAAGACAAGACAGAATCAATAACTACACACCATACAGCAGAAAGATAAGAAAGAATAAATAACTACACACCATATAGCAGGAAAAAAAATGTAGACAATTCCCTAACGTGACATTTAAGCGGAGAAAAAGATTATCATACAGATTGAAAATGTACATCATGCCTGGCCATTTTGGCCGCCTCTGGTTGAGGTGGGGCAGCGTTGGGAACTTCCGACTGCTGATTGCCGGGACTGTGGGGGTTGGGGGGTTGGGGGGTAGGGGGAGTGGGGGCTGGCAGTTATGTGGGCCGTTGGCAGGGCGGGCTGTCCGAGGGAGAGACAGGGATGCAGAGTGAAGCGGTACAGAGCTCTTCCACTGGTCCGGTGGCTGGGCTGGACCTGGTTGGTGCGCGTTGTGTGGCGATGTCCCGGGGTTTGTCATCTCCCCACCTTGCCATTCGGTTTGTAAACAAGGCAACTGATGACTGGGTCTGAACGGGCCATGCAGCGCAAGGACAGCCCCCCTTTGCTTGATGAAATGTCTATCGTCAGGAGCTAAGGAGGTGATTGTCCGGAGAGTGGCGAGGTATTGGTGCTCTGGGCCCTTTCCACACCTGTAGGGTGTTTCCTTTAACTTGAAAAAAAAAAAGTATCATACTATAACAATACAATACAATACTATACAACACTATACAATACAATTGCATATACAATACAATACAATACAATGCAATACTATATATACAATACATACAATACAATACTATACTTACAATACTATACTATACAATACTATACTGTAGGGTGTTTCTTATTAACTTGATATTAATATATATATATATATATATATATATATGACAATGATATACAATACTATACAATACAATACAATACAATAATATACAATACTATACAATACAATACAACACTATACAATACAATACAATACAATACTATACAATACTAAAATATACTATACTATACTATACTATACTATACTATACTATACTATACTATACTATACTATACTATACTATACTATACTATACTATACTATACTATACTATACTATACTATACTATACTATACTATACTATACTATACTATACTATACTATACAATACAATGCAATACAATACTATACTATACTATACAATACAATACAATACAATACTATACAATACAACACAATACTATACAATACAATACAATACTATACTATCTATACTATACTATACTATACAATACAATACAATACAATACTATACTACACTACACTATACTATATTATACAATACAATACAATACAATACAATACAATACTATACTATACTATACTATACTGTAGGGTGTTTCTTTTAACTTGAAAAAAAAAAATCATACGATGCAATACTATACAATACAATACTATACTATACTGTAGGGTGTTTCTTATTAACTTGAAAAAAAAAAAAATATATATCATACTATACAATACAATACTATACAATACAATACTATAGGCTATTATACTGTAGGGTGTTTCTTATTAACTTGAAAAAAAAAATATACTATACTATACTATACAATACTATACTATACCTTACTATACTATACTGATAATAATAACAATTACAATATTTATATAGCGCAAAATCTTGATAGAAATCAAATCTAAGCGCTGAACATACACATACGCACGCACGCGCACACACGCACACACACACTCACACATGGCTATAAATGGGGGAAAAGAATAAAAGCAATGGAAAATTATAGAGAGCATATTATATACAAATATATATTTCAATGTGATTCCACTCTGAGCGGAGACAGGCTACAGAGGGGGATGAGTGAGGTTAGGATTTCACGCAGAGGAGAAAAGGTGAGTTTTGAGAGCGGACTTGAAGGAGACAAAATTAGGTTGCTGACGGACTGAGAGAGGAAGTTTGTTCCAGGAGAGTGGACCAGAAACAGAGAAGGCTCGTGGACCGTAGGTATTGAGCTTAGTGCGTGGAAAGCGAAAAGTCAGAGGATCGGAGGCAGAGCGGAGGGTACGTGAGGGAAGATAGATCTCAAGTAGGCTTGACAGGTAATCGGGTGCTGCGTTATTGAGGCTTTTGTAGCACATGGTGTCTAGTTTGTACTGTATGCGCTTTGATACAGGGAGCCAGTGAAGTTGTGCCAGGAGAGGAGAAATGTGGTCAGGGTGTTTCTTATTAACTTGAAAAAATATATATATACTATACTATACAATACAATACTATACTATACTGTACTATACGATACTACATGTATACTATACTGTACCATACTATACTATAATGTAGGGTGTTTCTTATTAACTTGAAATATATATATATATATATTATATATATATATACTATACAATACAATACAATACAATATAATACTATACTGTACTATGCTATACTATACTATACTATACTATACTATTACTATACTATACTATACTATACTATACTATACTATACTATACTATACTATACTATACTATACTATACTATACTATACTATACTATACTATACTATACAATACTGTACTTTACCTTACTATACCTATACATACACTACTATACTATACTATACTATACTATACTATACTTCTATACTATACTTACTATACTATACTATACTATACTATACTATACTATACTATACTATTACTATACTATACTCTACTCTACTCTACTCTACTACTACTTACTATACTATACTATACTATACTATACTATACTATACTATACTATACTATACTATACTATACTATACTATACTATACTATACTATACTATACTATACTATACTATACTATACTATACTATACTATACTATACTATACTATACTATACTATACTATACTCGTCGTCGGCCTCTTTACATCTCAGGAGATGATAGTCTGCACCAGGAGGCATTGTGGTCATGACGTGCACTTTCTGCTGTGGCTGTGCAGGCCGATTCTTGAGTGGCAATCTCTGTCACATCTGCCACATACAAATTGAGCCGTTGTTGTCTGGTTTCTGGAACGTTGCTTGCAAAGAGCCCTTTTCTCGTCTGCGCTTTCTGCTCTCCTCCTCTCCGCATTCACAACGCCTTGCTGAACGGCTGTCCGCCATGCTGCCCTGTCTTCCGCCAGAGTCTCCCAAGAGCCTGGGTCAATCCCTGAGCTTCTAAGGTCCCTTTTGCATGCGTCTACAAAGCGTAGCTGTGGGCGTCCTGGAGTTCGCTTCCGGTTTGCCAGTTCGCTGTAGAGAACGTCTTTTGGTATGCGTCCATCCTCCATTCGACGCACATGGCCAAGCCAGGGTAGTTGGCGTTGGCTTAGAAGGGCAAAGATGGTCTGTAAGCCCGCACGACAGAGGACCTCTGTGTTGGTCACCTTGTCTTACCATTGGATGCCGAGGATGCGTCGCAAGCAGCAGAGATGGAAAATGTTGAGCCTCTTTTCTTGGCTGGCGTATGTGGTCCAGGCTTCACTTGAGTAGAGAAGTGTGATCAACACACATGCTCTGTACACCTGCGTTTTGGTGTTCGCAGTGAGACTGTTGTTGGACCAGACCCGCTTGTTCAGTTTAGCCATAACAGATGACCTCTGGAGGTATCCCGTCTTCACCAGGGGCTTTTCCCGTCGCCAAACCGTCAATCGCCTTGCTTTGTTCTTCAAGACTTGGCTCGGCATCCAACTCCTCCATGACAGGCAATTCCTCAATGGCATTCAGGGCAGCATCGGTGACAGAGTTCTGCGTGGAGTACAGCTCCAGGTAGTGCTCTACCCATCTCTCCATCTGCTTTGCTGAGTCTGTGATGCTCTCTCCTGCTTTGGACTTAAGAGGAGCTGACTTGGAGGCTGCTGGACGAGTCGCTTGTTTGATGCCAGCGTACATGCTGCCAGTGTTGCCTGAATCTGCTGACTGCTGAATACTTGAGCTTAACTGTAGCCAATAGTCGTTGGCGCATCGCCGAGCAGTTTGTTGGGCCTTGCTGCGGGCAGCTCTGTAAGCATCACGAGTAGTTTGGGTATTGTTGTTTTTATACACAAGTAAAGCCTTGCGTTTCGCTTCCACCACTGGTTCCATTTCCTGCCAGTTTGCCTCAAACCAGTCAGGATTCTTTCATTCTTTTTTCCAAAATATACTCAGGGCGGACTGATAAATTGTGCCCTTTACGTGATTCCACTTTTCCTCAGCGTTTTGGATCTCTGAGCCACTCTTGAGCGCTTCATTCAGGGTTTCTACAAACTCCCCGGCCTTGGTTGGATCGGATGTGCGACAGGCATCAATCCTTGGGTGACCTTTCTTCTTTGAGTGGTGCAGTCTTCTGGGTAGAAGCTTGATCTTGCTGCGTACCAGGGTGTGGTCTGTCAGCGCTGTGGAAATTCCTCGTGTTGAGGACGTTGTTAAGGTCCGACCTCCTTGTTAAGATGAGGTCGAGCTGATGCCAGTGGTGGGATCTGGGGTGGTGCCATGTCAACTTGTGCTTCTCCTTATTGTTGAAGAAGGTGTTGGTGATGGCCAGCTTGTGGTAAGAGCAAAGTTCCAGGAGTCTTTGACCGTTCTCATTTTGCTTCCCAACACCATGATGTCCAATGCTGGTTGGCCAGGCCTCAAAATCAGCACCTACGCGTGCGTTCAGGTCTCCCAGTATGAAGAGACCTTCCTTGCTTGGAACTCCTCTGACAACAGCATCCAGGGCCTCACAGAACTGGTCCTTGACGTCGGGTGAGGAGCTTAATGTTGGGGCATAGGCACAGATGAAGTTGACTGTGCCTAAACTGGTCGTCATTTTTAAAGTGAGCAGTCTCTCCGTACCTTCCGTGGGGAGCTCTACGGTTGCTAGGAGGGAGTTCTTTACAGCGAAGCCCACACCATCAATACGTGGCTCCTCTGGGTTCTTCCCCTGCCAGTAGAACGTGTAGTTCTTCTCACGCAGTGATCCGTCCCCAGGTAGCCTTGTCTCCTGTAATGCAGCGATGTCGACGTTGAGTCGCTGAAGCTCCCTGTCTATCACGGCCGTCTTCCGCGTGTCGTCTAACAGCTGTAGGTCGCTGTCAAAACCAGGACACATTGTCCTTACATTCCAGCTTGATATCAGAAGAGCTGGTATCTTCTTTTTCTTCTTTGTGCCTGGTATTTACAACTTGCCTGTCAAGTTTCCTCTAAGCTCCAAGCACCCATTGGAGCAAACAGGTTGTGGCGGGGTAACACCTTACTGACTGGGGTTGCCCAGCTTGAGGCGGGCGGTTGCTACCCAATGGAATGCGAAGATTCTTCCCACCGTCGAGAGTAACCCCTGGCGCCCAGCTTTATGCCAAAAAAGCCTAGGCTTAACCCGTTCAGTGCTTCCGACCGAATATTCGGTCGAAAGAAACGAATGCCTTCAGTGCCACCGACCGAATATTCGGTCGGCGACTTTTCCTATTTTTAGCCAGAAAACCCCAACGCTTTCAGTGACGTATGAGATATCAACAGAAACTTCAGTATTCCCTCTAAACGTCGATGCTAATTGTGTATGTGTGACGTTTTACGGTCTTTTCTGCCCGTGCGGTTGAAAATGTGACCCCCTACAGCTGATTACTATTCAGCGAGTGTAAACAATGGCGGACGGACTCGCTTCGACACCGAAAAACAACTTCTGCAGCAAAAGAAGTTGCAGAAATCATTACTTGTGGAGCTGATTCTGATTTGCAGTCTGTCGATAAGAGCGAAAATGACGGTAATTTAGTGCATGCAGGCGATATTTCGGTGTGTCCGAAGTCGGACTTGACCCAGATACGAGTCGAAGTGGACATTACTAGCACTGGCGATCGTAAAAACGAAAGTACTGCTGCTCCTGGTGTGTTGTAAAGTATACTGAACAAGAAAATTTATAGTGTTGTGGGGTTTTCAGGGCTGGATGAAGAGATATGAATTTTTTAAACATTTTAAGTCGAGACGTTTAAAACTCCGTGATACACCTTTTTAATTTACACTTTGGCAGCGAATTAAAACCGGTATCTGCTACTCTCCGTGTTGTGTCGATGCTGTGTTACCAGCGAAGCTGGAGTGACCTCTCCAGGTGCAGGCCTGGGCAAGTGACTATACTATACTATACTATAGTATCTATACTATACTATACTATACTATACTATACTATACTATACTATACTATACTATACTATACTATACTATACTATACTATACTATACTATACTATACTATGCTATGCTATGCTATGCTATGCTAGACTAGACTAGACTAAAGTAGACTAAACTAGACTAGACAAGACTATGCTATGCTATGCTATACTATGCTATGCTATGCTAGATTAGACTGGACTAAATTAGACGATACCACCCAAGAATGTGCAAAAAAATAGAATTCTCCAAAACATCAGATGCTTCCAGTTTCATGTCCTGTTTAACTTCATCTCCATCTGCACGTCGTTCAAAGCATTTCTCCTTGGCCATGCACACAACCACATCCAGACAGAATGATCATCACATTTTGCCGCCTGACCCTGTGACCTCTTCTTCTTCCGTTCCTGTCCCACAACACCTTGCCCTCCGTTCCTGTCCCACAACACCTTGCCTTCTGTTCCTGTCCCACAACACCTTGCCCTCTGTTCCTGTCCCACAATACCTTGTCTTCCGTTCCACTCCCACAATACCTTGCCCTCCGTTCCTGTCCCACAACACCTTGCCCTCCGTTCCTGTCACACAATACCTTGTCCTCCATTCCTGTCCCACAATACCTTGCCCTCCGTTCCTGTCCCACAACACCTTGCCCTCCGTTCCTGTCCCACAACACCTTGCCCTTGTTCCTGTCCCACAATACCTTGCCCTCCGTTCCTGTCCCACAATACCTTGCCCTCCGTTCCTGTCCCACAATACCTTGCCCTCCGTTCCTGTCCCACAATACCTTACACTCCGTTCCTCAGTGCTGTGACTGATGTGCTGGGCTGTCGGAAGATCAAACGCTGGCAACTCGTTGAAGGCGGTTGTGGGCCTTGTCAGTCCATCGTTGAGTGTGGGGGAGGGGAGGAAAGAGGGGGGGGGGTGTAGGGGAGATGACTGTTATCATTTCCCAGGGGAGACAAGGTGTTGGGGAGACGGTGTGTGTGAGCAGAATGGCCGGATGGCCTGCTGACACGTCTGTCCATTAGAGTGGTCTGCCCTTTGTCTGGCTGTGATCAATAATGGATACGTTACATCACACGATTCCCTCACGTTCCAGTTTGTTTGTTTGTTTGTTTGTCTGTTTGTTTGTCTGTTTGTTCGTCTGTCTGTTTGTTTGTCTGTTTTATATTTGTTTGTTTGTTTGTGTGTTTTTTTTGTTTGTTTGTTTTATATTTGTTTGTTTGTATGTCTGTCTGTCTATCTGTTCGTTTTGCTTGTTTGTTTGTTTGTTTGTTTGTTTGTTTGTTTGTTTGTTCCATCTTCTCACCGTCACGCTGACATCTTTTTCATTCTGTTCACGCCACTGTAATACTCATCTCCCGCAACAACAATGGTCTATCACAGTACACACCAACAATGGTCTATCAGTGTACACACCAACAATGGTCTATCAAAGTACACACCAACAATGGTCTATCACAGTACACACCAACAATGGTCTATCATAGTACACACCAACAATGGTCTATCATAGTACACACCAACAATGGTCTATCACAGTACACACCAACAATGGTCTATCACAGTACACACCAACAATGGTCTATCACAGTACACACCAACAATGTCTATCACAGTACACACCAACAATGGTCTATCACAGTACACACCAACAATGGTCTATCATAGTACACACCAACAATGGTATATCATAGTACACACCAACAATGGTCTATAACAGTACACACCAACAATGGTCTATCACAGTACACACCAACAATGGTCTATCATAGTACACACCAACAATGGTCTATCAGTGTACACACCAACAATGGTCTATCACAGTACACACCAACAATGGTCTATCATAGTACACACCAACAATGGTCTATCACAGTACACACCAACAATGGTCTATCAGTGTACACACCAACAATGGTCTATCACAGTACACACCAACAATGGTCTATCAGTGTACACACCAACAATGGTCTATCACAGTACACACCAACAATGGTCTATCAGTGTACACACCAACAATGGTCTATCAGTGTACACACCAACAATGGTCTATCATAGTACACACCAACAATGGTCTATCACAGTACACACCAACAATGGTCTATCACAGTACACACCAACAATGGTCTATCAGTGTACACACCAACAATGGTCTATCACAGTACACACCAACAATGGTCTATCACAGTACACACCAACAATGGTCTATCAGTGTACACACCAACAATGGTCTATCACAGTACACACCAACAATGGTCTATCACAGTACACACCAACAATGGTCTATCACTGTACACAGGCAACTTTTCCAAGCCTCTAAAACAAAAGTATCCACCCTCATTGCATCAGCAAAAACAAGCTATTTCCAAACCAAAATCCTGAATCCCTCTTCTTCAAAAGAACTCTTTACAACCATGAATCATCTCCTTGGCACACGAAAAGATTTACCTCTCCCAACAAAACATACAAATGAAGAACTCCCATCTGTATTCTCCAAGTATTTCACCACCAAAATACAAACTCTTCGTGACAGGCTTGACAGGACACCCTGTCAACCATGCCCACCTGACTCTTCCTTCTCTGGCACACCTCTTACTACTTTTACCCCAGTCTCACAAGAAGAAATTTTCAACACAATCAGATCCATGTCGTTCAAAACCTGCGAACTGGATCCTCTTCCAGGTTCTCTCTACTCCGACTGTCTCCCTACTCTCCTCCCATTCATCACTGACATCATCAACATTTCTCTTCAAACTGGAACTGTCCCAGATTCTTTCAAGTCTGCTATTGTTCACCCTCTCCTCAAGAAACACAATTTAGACCCAAATGAACTGAAAAATTATCGGCCTATCTCTAATCTCTCTTTCTTGTCGAAACTCCTTGAAAAAGTCGTCCTCAACCAGCTGAACTCTCACCTGTCTGCCAACAATCTCCTCAATCCTTTCCAGTCAGCCTACCGCCAGTGCCATAGCACTGAAACTGCCCTACTACACATTCTCAACAATCTCCTCCTTGCAACTGATACTGGCAAAGTCTCTCTCCTCACACTCCTTGATCTGTCTGCAGCCTTTGACACCATTGATCATGGTATTCTCCTTTCTAGACTTCATCATATTTTTGGCATCTCTGACATTGCTCTGTCCTGGTTCACTTCATACCTATCAAACAGAAAACAAACTGTTCTCATCAATGGCACTTACTCTCAACCTGCATACCTGACCTGTGGTGTTCCACAAGGATCTGTCCTTGGCCCTGTTCTTTTCACTCTTTACACCTCCCCCCTGTCCATCATCATCAACTCCCACTCTATAAAACACCACTTCTATGCTGATGACACCCAACTTCAAGACAGTGACTCACCTGATAATATACAGCGCCTGTTGACTCGCACCACTGAATGTTACTTGGACATTAAGAACTGGATGACACACAATAAACTTCAGCTTAATGACGACAAGACAGAAGCTATCCTCATTGGCACCCATCAGAAACTTTCTCAGCTGCCTCCTCTTTCTCTCCCATTATGTAACACATCAGTCCCAATTTCTGATTCAGCTAAAAACCTTGGTGTCTGCATTGACTCTATCCTCTCCATGAACAACTTTGTTTCTCAAACTGCCAGATCTTGCTACTATCATCTCCATCGTATA
>JAPXFY010000435.1:2500-12500 GCA_030674185.1 Monoplex corrugatus | reverse complement strand
GTCATTGTGTCCCTGATGACGGTGTCCCTGGTGACGGTGTCCTGGTCATGGTGTCCCTGGTCATGGTGTGCCTGGTCATGGTATCCCTGGTGATGGTGTCCCTGGGGATGGTGTCCCTGGTGATGGTGTCCCTGGTGATGGTGTCCCTGGTGATGGTGTCCCTTGTGATGGTGTCCCTGGTGATGGTGTCCCTGGTCATGGTGTCCCTGGTCATGGTGACCCTGGTCATGGTGTCCCTGGTCATGGTGTCCCTGGTCATTGTGTCCTGGTCTGAAAGAAAGACAGAAAGACAACAAGAAAGAAAGACACAAAGAAAGAAAGACACAAAGAAAGAAAGACAAAAAGAAAGACACAAAGAAAGAAAGACAAAAAGAAAGAAAGACACAAAGAATGAAAGACACAAAGAAAGATAGACAAAAAGAAAGACAAAAAGAAAGACAAAAAGAAAGAAAGACAAAAAGAAAGAAAGACAAAAAGAAAGAAAGACAAAAAGAAAGAAAGACAAAAAGACAAAAAGAAAGAAAGACAAAAAGAAAGAAAGACAAAAAGAAAGAAAGACAAAAAGACAAAAAGAAAGAAAGACAAAAAGAAAGAAAGACAAAAAGACAAAAAGAAAGACAGAAAGACAAAAAGAAAGACAAAAAGACAAAAAGAAAGAAAGACAACAAGAAAAAAAGACAACAAGAAAGAAAGACAACAAGAAAGAGAACAAGAAAGAAAGACAAAAAGAAAGACAAAAAGAAAGACACAAAGAAAGAAAGACAAAAAGAAAGACAAAAAGAAAGACAAAAAGAAAGAAAGACAAAAAGAAAGACAAAAAGAAAGACAAAAAGAAAGATAAAAAGAAAGACAGACAAAAAGAAAGAAAGACAACAAGAAAGACACAAAGAAAGTCAAAAAGAAAGACAAACAGAAAGACAAAAAGAAAGACAAAAAGAAAGAAAGACAAAAAGAAAGACAAAAGAAAAACAAAAAGAAAGACAAAAAGAAAGACAAAAAGAAATACACAAAGAAAGACCAAAAAAAAAAGACAAAAAGAAAGAAAGACAAATAGAAAGACAAAAAGAAAGAAAGACAAATAGAAAGACAAAAAGAAAGAAAGACAAAAAGAAAGACAAAAAGAAAGACAAAAAGAAAGACAAAAAGAAAGAAAGACAAAAAGAAAGAAAGGAAAAAACCCCAAATAGAATGAAAGTCAGAATGAAAGAACGTAAGAAAGAAAGACATAAAGAAACAAAGAAAGACAAAAAGAAAGAAAGACACAAAGAAAGACAAAAAGAAAGAAAGACAAAAATAAAGAAAAGAAAGAAAAAAAGAAAGAAAGATCAAAAGAAAGACAAAAAGAAAGACAAAAAGAAAGACACAAAGAAAGAAAGAAAGACAAAAAGAAAGAAAGACAAAAAGAAAGACAAAAAGAAAGAAAGACAAAAAGAAAGACAAAAGGAAAGAAAGACAAAAAGAAAGAAAGACAAAAAGAAAGAAAGTCAAAAAGACAACAAGAAAGAGATACAGACAAAAAGAAAAAAAAGACAGACACAAAGAAAGAAAGACAAAAAAAGAAGGAAAGACAAAAAGAAGAACAAAAAGACAACAAGA
Source organism: Monoplex corrugatus (assembly GCA_030674185.1). NCBI lineage: Eukaryota > Metazoa > Mollusca > Gastropoda > Littorinimorpha > Ranellidae > Monoplex > Monoplex corrugatus. Next base: position 10,904 of record JAPXFY010000435.1, on the reverse strand, counting down.
AAGAAAGACAAAAAGAACAACAAAAAGAAAGACAAAAAGAAAGACAACAAGAAAGAAAGACAAAAAAAAAAAGACAAAAAGACAAAAAGAAAGACAAAAAGAAAGAAAGACAAAAAGAAAGAAAGACAAAAAGACAACAAAAAAGAAAGACAAAAAGAAAGACAAAAAGAAAGACAAAAAGAAAGAAAGACAAAAAGAAAGACAAAAAGAAAGAAAGACAAAAGAAGGAAAGACAAAAAGACAAAAAGACAACAAGACAACAAGACAAAAAAACAAAAAGAAAGACAAAAAGACAACAAAAAGAAAGACAACAAGAAAGAAAGACAAAAAGAAAGAAAGACAAAAAGAAAGACAAAAAGAGCAAAAAGAAAGAAAAACAAAAAGAAAGAAAGACAAAAAGAAAGAAAGACAAAAAGAAAGACAAAAAGACAGAAAGACAAAAAGACAACAAGAAAGAAAGACAAAAAGAAATAAAGACAGAAAGACAACAAGAAAGAAAGACAAAAAGAAAGAAAGACAAAAAGAAAGAAAGACAAAAAGAAAGACGAAAAGAAAGAAAGACAAAAAGAAAGACAAAAAGACAAAAAGAAAGACAAAAAGAAAGAAAGACAAAAAGACAGAAAGACAAAAAGACAGAAAGACAAAACGACAAAAACACAACAAGACAACAAGACAACAAAACAACAAGACAAAAAGACATCAAGACAACAAGACAACAAGAAAGACAACAAGACAACAAGATAACAAGACAAAAAGACAACAAGACAACAATACAACAAGAAAGACAACAAGACTACAAGACAAAAAGACAAGACAACAAGACAACAAGAAAGACAACAAGACAACAAGACAACAAGACAACAAGAAAGACAACAAGACAAAAAGACAAAAAGAAAAAGACAACAAGACAAAAAGACAAGACAACAAGACAAAAAGACAACAAGACAAAAAGACAAAAAAAAAAAGACAAAAAGACAACAAGAAAGAAAGAGAAAAAGACAACAAGAAAGAAAAACAAAAAGAAAGAAAGACAAAAAGAAAGAAAAAAGAAATAAAGAAAAAGAAAGAAAGAAAAAAGAAATAAAGAAAGACAAAAGAAAGAAAGACACAAAGAAAGAAAGACACAAAGAAAGAAAGACAAAAAGAAAGAAAGACACAAGAAAGAAAGACAAAAAGAAAGAAAGACACAAAGAATGAAAGACAAAAGAAAGAAAGACAAAAAGAAAGACAAAAGAAGAAAGACAAAAAGAAAGACAGACAAAAAGACAAAAAGAAAGAAAGACAAAAAGAAAGAAAGACAAAAAGAAAGAAAGACAAAAAGACAAAAGGACAAAAAGAAAGAAAGACAAAAGAAAGACAACAAAAAGAAATACAAAAAGACAAAAAAAAGAAAGACAAAAAGAAAGAAAGACGAAAAAAAGACAAAAGAAAGAAAGACAAAAAAGACAAAAAGAAAGAAAGACAAAAAAAAGAAAGAAAGACAAAAAGAAAGAAAGACAAAAGAAAGAAAGACAAAAAGAAACAAAAAGAAAGAAAAAAAAAAAAGAAAGAAAAAAAAGAAAGAAAAAAGACAACAAGAAAGAAAGAAGACAAAAAGACAAAAAGAAAGACAAAAAGTCAAAAAGAAAGAAAGACAAAAGAAAGAAAGACAAAAAGAAAGACAAAAAGACAAAAAGAAAGACAAAAAGAAAGGAAGACAAAAGAAAAACAAAGAAAGAAAGACAAAAGACAAAAAGAAAAGACAAAAGAAAGAAAGACAAAAGAAAGAAAGACAAAAAAAAGACAAAAGAAAGACAAAAAGAAAGAAAGACAAAAAGAAAACAAAAAGAAAGAAAGACAAAAAGAAAAAAGAAAAAGAAAGACAAAAAGAAAGAAAGACAAAAAGAAAGACAAAGAAAGACAAAAGAAAGAAAGACAAAAAGAAATACAAAATGAAAGCAAATGAAAGAAAGACAAAAGAAAGACAAAAAGAAAGAAAGACAAAAAAAGACAAAAAGAAAGACAAAAAGAAAGAAAGACAAAAAGAAAGAAAAAAGAAAGACAAAAAGAAAGAAAGACAAAAAGAAAGAAAAGACAAAAAGAAAAAGAAAGAAAGACAAAAGAAAGAAAGACAAAAAGACAACAAAAAAGAAAGACAAAAAAAGACAAAAAGAAAGAAAGACAAAAAGAAAGACAAAAAGAAATAAAGACAAAAGACAGAAAGACAAAAGACAAAAAGACAAAAAGACAACAAGACAACAAGACAAAAGACAAAAAGACAAAAAGAAAGACAAAAAGAAAGAAAGACAAAAAGACAACAAGAAAGAAAGACAACAAGAAAGACAAAAAAAAGAAAGACAAAAAGAAAGAAAGACAAAAAGAAAGACAACAAGAAAGACAAAAAGAAAAGACAGACAAAAAAAGAAAGACAAAAAGAAAGAAAGACAAAAAGAAAGAACAAGAAAGACAAAAGAAGACAGACAAAAAGAAAGACAGACAAAAAGAAAGAAAGACAAAAGAAAGACACAAAGAAAGTCAAAAGAAAGACAAAAGAAAGACAAAAAGATAGACAAAACGAAAGAAAGACAAAAAGAAAGACAAAAAGAAAAACAAAAAGAAAGACAAAAGAAAGACAAAAAGAAAGTCACAAAGAAAGACAAAAAAAAAAAAAGACAAAAAGAAAGAAAGAAACAAATGAAAGACAAAAAGAAAGAAAGACAAATTGAAAGACAAAAAGAAAAGAAAGACAAAAAGAAAGCAAAAAGAAAGAAAGACAAAAAGAAAGACAAAAAGAAAGACAAAAGAAAGACACAAAGAAAGAAAGAAAGACAAAAAGAAAGGCAAAAAAAAGACACAAAGAAAGAAAGACAAAAAGAAAGAAAGACAAAAAGAAAGACAAAAAGAAAGAAAGACAAAAAGAAAGACAAAAAAGAAAGAAAGACAAAAAGAAAGAAAGTCAAAAAGACAACAAGAAAGAAAAGACAGAAAAAGAAAAAAGACAGACAAAAAGAAAGAAAGACAAAAAAGAAAGAAAGACAAAAGAAAGACAAAAAGAAAAAAACAAAAAGTCAACAAAAAAGAAAGACAAAAAGAACAACAAAAAGAAAGACAAAAAGAAAGTCAATAAGAAAGAAAGACAAAAAGAAAGACAAAAAAAAAAGAAAAAAGAAAAAAGACAAAAAGAAAGACAAAAGAAAGACACAAAGAAAGAAAGACAAAAAGAAAGACAAAAAGAAAAACAAAAAGACAATAAGAAAGAAGACAAAAAGAACAACAAAAAGAAAGACAAAAAGAAAGACAAAAAGAAAGAAAGACAAAAGAAAGACAAAAAAAAAAGACACAAAGAAAAAAGACAAAAAGAAAGACAAAAAGAAAGACACAAAGAAAGAAAGACAAAAAGAAAGACACAAAGAAAGAAAGACAAAAAAGAAAGACAAAAAGAAAAAAAGACAAAAAGAAAAAAAGACAAAAAGAAAGACACAAAGAAAGAAAGACAAAAAAAAGACAACAAGAAAGAAAGACAAAAAGGAAGACAAAAAGAAAGAAAGACAAAAAGAAAGAAAGACAAAAAGAAAGAAAGTAAAAAAGACAAGAAGAAAGAGATACAGACAAAAAGAAAAAAAAGACAGACATAAAGACAACAAGAAAGAAAGATAAAAAGAAAGAAAGACAAAAAGAAAGATAGACAAGAAGAAAGACAAAAAGAAAAAAAGACAAGAAGAAAGACAAAAAGAAAGAAAGACAAGAAGAACGACAAAAAGAAAGAAAGACAAGAAGAAAGACAAAAAGAGAACAAGACAAAAGACAACAAGACAAAAAGACAAAAAGAAAGAAAGACAAAAAGAAAGAAAGACAAAAAGAAAGACAGAAAGAAAGACAAAAAGACACAAAGAAAGAAAGACAAAAAGAAAGACAAAAAGAAAGACAAAAAGACAACAAGAAAGAAAGATAAAAAGAAAGAAAGACAAAAAGAAAGAAAGACAAGAAGAAAGACAAAAAGAAAGAAAGACAAGAAGAAAGACAAAAAGAGAACAAGACAAAAGACAACAAGACAAAAAGACAAAAAGAAAGAAAGACGAAAAGAAAGACAAAAAGAAAGAAAGACAAAAAGAAAGACAAAAAGAGAACAAGACAAAAGACAACAAGACAAAAAGACAAAAAGAAAGAAAGACGAAAAGAAAGACAAAAAGAAAGACAAAAAGAGAACAAGACAAAAGACAACAAGACAAAAAGAAAGAAAGACGAAAAGAAAGACAAAAAGAAAGACAAAAAGAGAACAAGACAAAAGACAAAAAGACAAAAAGAAAGACAAAAAGAGAACAAGACAAAAGAGAACAAGACAAAAGACAACAAGACAAAAAGACAAAAAGAAAGAAAGACAAAAAGACAACAAGCCTGATCAGGAAGTATCTCTCTGTGGAAACAACTGCAAAACTCGTTCTCTCCTTCACAATGTCTCGCATTGACTATTGCAATTCACTCCTGTCTGGTCTTCCTGCCTCCATCACTCATATCCTACAGCGCATTCAAAACAATGCTGCACGCCTTGTACTCAAAAAGAAAAAAGCTGACCACATATCTCCTCTCCTGGCACAACTTCACTGGCTCCCTGTATCAAAGCGCATACAGTACAAACTAGACACCATGTGCTACAAAAGCCTCAATAACGCAGCCCCCCATTACCTGTCAAGCCTACTTGAGATCTATGTTCCATCACGTACCCTCCGCTCTGCCTCCGATCCTCTGACTTTTCGCTTTCCACGCACCAAGCTCAATACCTATGGTCCACGAGCCTTCTCTGTTTCTGGTCCACTTTCCTGGAACAAACTTCCTCTCTCTGTCCGTCAGCAACCTACTTTTGTCTCCTTCAAGTCCGCTCTCAAAACTCACCTTTTCTCCTCTGCATAAAATCCTGACCTCACTCATACCCCTCTGTAGCCTGTCTCCAGTCGGAGGGGAATTACATTGTAATATATATTTGTATATAATATGCTCTCTATAATTTTCCATTGCTTTTATCCTTTTTCCCCATTTATAGCCATGTGTAAGTGTGTGTGTGCGCGCGTGCGTAAGTGCATTTCAGCGCTTAGATTTGATTTTTATCGAGATTTTGCGCTATATAAATATTGAAATTATTATTACTATTATTATAAAAAGAAAGACAAAAAGAAAGAAAGACAAAAAGAAAGAAAGACAAAAAGAAAGACAAAAAGAAAAGAAAGAGAGAAAAAGAAAGAAAGACAAAAAGAAAGGAAAGACAAAAAGATCAAAAAGAAAGAAAGACAAAAAGAAAGACAAAAAGAAAGAAAGACGAAAAGAAAGAAAGACAAAAAGAAAGAAAGACAAAAAGAAAGAAAGACAAAAAGAAAGACAAAAAGACAACAAGAAAGAAAGACAAAAAGACAAAAAGAAAGACAAAAAGTCAAAAAGAAAGAAAGACAAAAAGAAAGAAAGACAAAAAGAAAGACAAAAAGACAAAAAGAAAGACAAAAAGAAAGGAAGACAAAAAGAAACACAACAAGAAAGAAAGACAAAAAGACAAAAAGAAAGACAAAATGAAAGAAAGACAAAATGAAAGAAAGACAAAAAGAAAGACAAAAAGAAAGACAAAAAGAAAGACAAAAAGAAAGAAAGACAAAAAGAAAACCAAAAAGAAAGAAAGAGAAAAAGAAAGAAAGAGAAAAAGAAAGACAAAAAGAAAGAAAGACAAAAAGAAAGAAAGACAAAAAGAAAGAAAGTCAAAAAGACAAGAAGAAAGAGATACAGACAAAAAGAAAAAAAAGACAGACATAAAGACAACAAAAAAAGAAAGATAAAAAGAAAGAAAGACAAAAAGAAAGATAGACAAGAAGAAAGACAAAAAGAAAAAAAGACAAGAAGAAAGACAAAAAGAAAGAAAGACAAGAAGAACGACAAAAAGAAAGAAAGACAAGAAGAAAGACAAAAAGAGAACAAGACAAAAGACAACAAGACAAAAAGACAAAAAGAAAGAAAGACAAAAAGAAAGAAAGACAAAAAGAAAGACAGAAAGAAAGACAAAAAGACACAAAGAAAGAAAGACAAAAAGAAAGACAAAAAGAAAGACAAAAAGACAACAAGAAAGAAAGATAAAAAGAAAGAAAGACAAAAAGAAAGAAAGACAAGAAGAAAGACAAAAAGAAAGAAAGACAAGAAGAAAGACAAAAAGAGAACAAGACAAAAGACAACAAGACAAAAAGACAAAAAGAAAGAAAGACGAAAAGAAAGACAAAAAGAAAGAAAGACAAAAAGAAAGACAAAAAGAGAACAAGACAAAAGACAACAAGACAAAAAGACAAAAAGAAAGAAAGACGAAAAGAAAGACAAAAAGAAAGACAAAAAGAGAACAAGACAAAAGACAACAAGACAAAAAGACAAAAAGAAAGAAAGACGAAAAGAAAGACAAAAAGAAAGACAAAAAGAGAACAAGACAAAAGACAAAAAGACAAAAAGACAAAAAGAGAACAAGACAAAAAGACAAAAAGACAAAAAGACAAAAAGACAAAAAGACAAAAAGAGAACAAGACAAAAGAGAACAAGACAAAAGACAACAAGACAAAAAGACAAAAAGAAAGAAAGACAAAAAGACAACAAGCCTGATCAGGAAGTATCTCTCTGTGGAAACAACTGCAAAACTCGTTCTCTCCTTCACAATGTCTCGCATTGACTATTGCAATTCACTCCTGTCTGGTCTTCCTGCCTCCATCACTCATATCCTACAGCGCATTCAAAACAATGCTGCACGCCTTGTACTCAAAAAGAAAAAAGCTGACCACATATCTCCTCTCCTGGCACAACTTCACTGGCTCCCTGTATCAAAGCGCATACAGTACAAACTAGACACCATGTGCTACAAAAGCCTCAATAACGCAGCCCCCCATTACCTGTCAAGCCTACTTGAGATCTATGTTCCATCACGTACCCTCCGCTCTGCCTCCGATCCTCTGACTTTTCGCTTTCCACGCACCAAGCTCAATACCTATGGTCCACGAGCCTTCTCTGTTTCTGGTCCACTTTCCTGGAACAAACTTCCTCTCTCTGTCCGTCAGCAACCTACTTTTGTCTCCTTCAAGTCCGCTCTCAAAACTCACCTTTTCTCCTCTGCATAAAATCCTGACCTCACTCATACCCCTCTGTAGCCTGTCTCCAGTCGGAGGGGAATCACATTGTAATATATATTTGTATATAATATGCTCTCTATAATTTTCCATTGCTTTTATCCTTTTTCCCCATTTATAGCCATGTGTAAGTGTGTGTGTGCGCGCGTGCGTAAGTGCATTTCAGCGCTTAGATTTGATTTTTATCGAGATTTTGCGCTATATAAATATTGAAATTATTATTATTATTATTATAAAAAGAAAGACAAAAAGAAAGAAAGACAAAAAGAAAGAAAGACAAAAAGAAAGACAAAAAGAAAGAAAGAGAAAAAGAAAGAAAGACAAAAAGAAGGAAAGACAAAAAGACAAAAAGAAAGAAAGACAAAAAGAAAGACAAAAAGAAAGAAAGACGAAAAGAAAGAAAGACAAAAAGAAAGAAAGACAAAAAGAAAGAAAGACAAAAAGAAAGACAAAAAGACAACAAGAAAGAAAGACAAAAAGACAAAAAGAAAGACAAAAAGTCAAAAAGAAAGAAAGACAAAAAGAAAGAAAGACAAAAAGAAAGACAAAAAGACAAAAAGAAAGACAAAAAGAAAGGAAGACAAAAAGAAACACAACAAGAAAGAAAGACAAAAAGAAAGACAAAATGAAAGAGACAAAATGAAAGAAAGACACAAAGAAAGAAAGACAAAAAGAAAGACAAAAAGAAAAAAAGACAAAAAGAAAAAAAGACAAAAAGAAAGACACAAAGAAAGAAAGAGAAAAAAAAAGACAACAAGAAAGAAAGACAAAAAGAAAGACAAAAAGAAAGAAAGACAAAAAGAAAGAAAGACAAAAAGAAAGAAAGTCAAAAAGACAACAAGAAAGAGATACAGACAAAAAGAAAAAAAAGACAGACAAAAAGACAACAAGAAAGAAAGATAAAAAGAAAGAAAGACAAAAAGAAAGATAGACAAGAAGAAAGACAAAAAGAAAAAAAGACAAGAAGAAAGACAAAAAAAAGAAAGACAAGAAGAACGACAAAAAGAAAGACAAAAAGAAAGACAAAAAGAAAGAAAGACAAAAAGACAAAAAGACAAAAAGAAAGAAAGACAAAAAGAAAGAAAGACAAAAAAGAAGAAAGACAAAGAGACAAAAAAACAAAAAGAGAGAAAGACAAAAAGAAAGACAAAAAGAAAGAAAGACAAAAAGACAACAAGAAAGAAAGACAAAAAATAAGAAAGGCAACAGGAAAGAAAGACAAAAAGACAACAAGAAAGAAAGACAAAAAGAAAGACAATAAGAAAGAAAGACAACAAATAAGAAAAACA
>JAPXFY010004354.1:12500-18252 GCA_030674185.1 Monoplex corrugatus | reverse complement strand
GCACCAAAATCGTCCAGACCAGTGGTAGAAGCCAGATCCACCTTCCATTTCCCGATGAAAGACTCAGCCATCTTCTGTGTTTCCAGCAGACTTCTGAAGAGAACAGACGGAACTAATAGCCTGTGGCGAGCTGCCCTGTTGTGTCTGAGACAGAGAGACGAAAAGTGTGAGCAGCAGCAGCAGCAGTGACCTAAACGCCCCCCTTGAAAGCAGAGACTGAGCACTACTGGATGCCGGCTTTATATACTTTATCGTTCTTGACCTTCGACACATGTGAGCGGCAAGAAACGAGGCCGAGTGGTTTGTGGTGCAGTGGCACGAGCTACTGCGTGGTTTGGGAAAAAATCCCGCCGCTGTTGAATTGGAGCGGTGTCATGGCTTGGAAATGTTGCCTAGCCTGGGTTGTAGCCCCGGCGGATTTTTCTTCCTTTCGTCTTTTTTTTTATCCATTAAATTCTTCTTTTCTACTTCTTCTTCTTTTCTTCTTCTCCTCCTCCTCCTCCTCCTCTGCCTCCTCCTCCGCCTCCTCCTCCTTCTTCTTCTTCTTCTTCTTCTTCTTTTCTTCTTCTTCTTCTTCTTCTTCTTCTTCTTCTTCTTCTTCTTCTTCTTCTTCTTCTTCTTCTTCTTCCTCTTCTCCATGAAAGCCATGACAAATTGATCAAACACTGTTGTATCGTGTCACTGTCTTTATCGTGGGGAAATAACGATCAATCAGGCTTCTTTATCGTCGTCAATGTCATCATTGCCTTCTTCTCTTTCTTCTCCTTCTTCTTTTGCACCTTCTCGTCTTTCTTCTCGTCCAATCTGAAAACAAACCTTTGTTTTAAGTTAGAAACAGACAGATGAAGACGAAAAAAAGAAGAAAAAAGAAGAAAGAAAGAGAGAGAGAAAAAGACAGAGAGAGACAGAGAGCAACAGAGAGAGACAAAGACAGGGAGACAGACAGACAGAGCAGAGAGATAGGGAGAGCCAGAGAGACACACAGACAGACTGGGAAAGAGAGAGATAGAGAGAGAGACAGACAGACAGACATACTGAGAAAGAGAGAGAGAGCGAGCGAGCGAGAGCAGGAGGAGGAATGGGCAGAGACAGAGTTTGAGAGAATCAGACTGGAATCCATGCAAAGACAAACAGAAGATACTTAGTTCTTTTATGTCTAAAGCCTTGAAGAAAGGAAGAAAAGAAAGGCAAGAAAAGACAGAGAAAAGACGCACTAAAATTTAATAAGTCTATCCGTGATTTATGGATTACAGCCACGTCTATGTGCACACACACACACACACACACACACACACACACACACACACACACACACACATACACACACACACACACACACACACGCACACACACACACACATGCACACACACACACAAGCATAAACACACACACACACGTGCACACACACACACACACACACACACACACACACACACACACACACACACGTGCACACACACACACACACACACACACACACACACACACACACACACACGTGCGTCTTCTCTCTGGAAGACTGGAAATTCCTATAGGAGAGACCACGGAGAGGTGTGTGTGGCAGACGGTGAGAGCCTGAAAATTGGGAGTTTGTTCTCGAAGGACTCATCACTTGGACAATTCCATATGCGCTCCACCCAGAATCAGCCAACAGAAGTTATATGGCAGACTCCTTGAGCCTGCGCGAAACTTTATGTACTGGCGAGGTGTTGAAATGGGGAAGAGGCGGCGGGGCGGGCGGGAAGGGGAACGATGAACCAGCAAACCCACCTGAATGTTTAGAGCGTTAAGATGGGCAGCAAAGAAGCCAACTTTTATACTGCACGGTCAGGATTGAACTCGAGATATAAGATAATGAGTCCACGGGTCTATCAACACAACCAACCAGCCCTGGCATTTGGTAACAGATTGACAGACATACAGAGAGGGGGGTATAAAGAGAGAGAGAGGGAGGGAGGGAGGGAGAGAGACAGACAGAAAGACAGACAGACAGAGACAGAGACAGACAGAAAGAGAGACAAAGAGAAAGAGTGAGTGAGAAAGAGAAAGAGAGGACACATAACACACACACAAACACACACACACACACACACACACACAAACACACACACACACACACACACACACACACACACACACACACAGATATACACACACACACTTACACACACACACACGCACGCACGCACTTACCCGCATACATGCACACACAGCGTGAAACTGTTCAACAATTGGAAAAACCCTAACCCATAAACAACATGAGTGCCTGTGTCCGGGTCTGAGAGAGAGAGGGAGGGGGAGAGAAAGGGAGAGACAGAGACAGAGAGGCAGAGATAGAGAGAAAGAGAGAACGAGTGAGCGAGAGAGAGAGAGAGAGAGAGAGAGAGAGAATGGACCACAAAAACGAGACAGAGACAGAGAGTGGCACAGATATATACATATATATATATAGGGGCAGAGGGGGGGACAGAGAGACAGAGAGAAAGAGAGAGAGTGAAAGACACAGAAAAGGAGAGATCGGGAGAATGACAAGACAAACAGATAGAGACAGATAGAGGGAGAGAGAGAAGAGAGACACACACACACACACAGAGAAAGAGACATATATATATATATACATATATATATATATATCTATATATATATATATATATATATATATATATATAATATATATAGATAGATAGATAGATACATACATACATACATACATACATACATACATACATACATACATACATATACATATATATATATATATATATATATATATATATATATATATATAATATATATATATATATATACTCATAGAGAGAGACAGACAGAATGCAAGAGACATACAAACAAAGGGGTCACATTTACTTGCATTTCAACAGGATATTACCACAAGATATGAAAGCGACGAAGGGATGGGAGATCACGGACTTAAGAGGAAACTCCGCGGGTGGCACAGAGGAAAAAAAAAAAAAAGACAGGAGGAACGGGGGGGGAAGGAGGGGGTGAAGTCTTAGAGGCACAGGGATGGGGAGGGGGAAAGTGTAATGAGCGAAGATGGGTGCAGAAGTTCAGAATTAGGGGACAGGAATGCCGCAGAAAATGCTGTGAGGTTGTTGTTGTTGCCCTCCAAAATGATTGCTGAATTCATGGTATTATTCCCACTCCCTCAGAAACTGGGAGGAAAGGAAACGGGGACGGGTTTTCTCCCTTCTAGAAGCCTTGTGGCGTGACATCACGGAATATTTGGATATTGTCGCCTCTCTCTCTCTCTCTCTCTCTCTCTCTCTCTCTCTCTCTCTCTCTCTCTCTCTCTCTCTCTCTCTCTCTCTCTCTCTCTCTCTCTCTGTTAATAATAATAATAATTATTACAATATTCATATAGCGCAAAATCTTGATAAAAATCAAATCTAAGCGCTGAACATACACATACGCATGCATGCACACACACGCACACACGCACACACGCACATACACAAGGCTATAAATGGGTAAAAAGAAGAAAAGCAATGGAAAATTATATGTAAGTGTGCTCAAAGTAGAAAAAAAAAGAAATCAATAGAAAACATATTATATACAAATGTATATTACAATGTGATTCCACACCGAGTGGAGACAGGCTGCAGTGGGGGTTGAGTGAGGTCAGGATTTTATGCAGAGGAGAACAGGTGAGTTTTGAGAGCGGACTTGAAGGAGACTTAAAGTAGGTTGCTGACGGACTGAGAGAGGAAGTTTGTTCCAGGAGAGTGGACCAGAAACAGAGAAGGCACGTGGACCATAGGTATTGAGCTTAGTGCGTGGAATGCGAAAAGTCAGAGGATCAGAGGCAGAGCGGAGGGTACGTGAGGGAACATAGATCTCAAGTAGGCTTGACAGGTAATCGGGGGCTGCGTTATTAAGGCTTTTGTAGCAGATGGTGTCTAGTTTGTACTGTATGTGCTTTGATACAGGGAGCCAGTGAAGTTGTGCCAGGAGAGGGGAGATGTGGTCAGCTTTTTTCTTTTTGAGTACAAGGCGTGCAGCATTGTTTTGAATGCGCTGTAGATGATAATGGTGGAGGCGGGAAGACCAGACAGGAGTGAATTGCAATAGTCAATGCGAGACATTATGAAGGAGAGAACGAGTTTTGCAGTTGTTTCGGCAGAAAGATATTTCCTGATCGGACTTTATACGATGGATGTGATGGTAGCAAGATCTGGCAGTTTGAGAAACAAAGTTGTTCATGGAGAGGGTAGAGTCAAGGTAGACACCAAGGTTCTTAGCTGAATCAGAAATTGGGACTGATGAGTTACATAACGGGAGAGAAAGAGGAGGCAGCTGAGAAAGTTTCTGACGGGTGCCAGTAAGGATAGCTTCTGTCTTGTCGTCGTTGAGCTGAAGTTTATTGTATGTCATCCAGTTCTTAATGTCCGAGTAACAGTCAGTGGTGCCAGTCAAGAGGCGCTGTACATTATCAGGTGAGTCACTGTCTTGAAGTTGGGTGTCATCAGCGTAGAAGTGGTGTTTTATAGAGTGGAAGTTGATGATGGTGGACAGGGGGGAGGTGTAAAGAGTGAAAAGAACAGGGCCAAGGACAGATCCTTGTGGAACACCACAGGTAAGGTATGCAGGTTGAGAGTAAGTGCCGTTGACGAGAACAGTTTGTTTTCTGTTTGATAGATATGAAGTGAACCAAGAGAGAGCAGTGTCAGAGATGCCAAAAGTGTGATGGAGTCTAGAGAGGAGAATACCATGATCAATGGTATCAAACGCTGCAGACAGATCAAGGTGTGTGAGGAGAGAGACTTTGCCAGTATCAGTCGCAAAGAGGAGATTGTTGAGAATGTGTAGTAGGGCAGTTTCAGTGCTGTGGCACTGGCGGTAGGCTGACTGGAAAGGATTGAGGAGATTGTTGGCAGACAGGTGAGAGTTCAGCTGGTTGAGGACAACTTTTTCAAGGAGTTTTGACAAGAAAGAGAGTTTAGAAATAGGCCGGTAGTTTTTCAGTTCATTTGGGTCAAAATTGTAATTCTTGAGGAGAGGGTGGACGATAGCATACATGAAAGAATCCGGGACAGTTCCAGTTTGAAGAGAAGTGTTGATAATGTCAGCGATGAATGGGAGGAGAGTAGGGAGACAGTCGGAGTAGAGAGAACCTGGAAGAGGATCCAGTACGCAGGTTTTGAACGACATGGATCTGATTGTGTTGAGAATTTCTTTTTGTGAGACTGGGGTAAAAGTAGAAAGAGGTGTGCCAGAGAAGGAAGTGTCAGGTGGGCAGGGTTGAAAGGGTGTCTTGTCAAGCTTGTCATGAAGAGTTTGTATTTTGGTGGTGAAGTACTTGGAGAATACAGATGGGAGTTCCTCATTAGTGTATTTTGTTGGGAGAGGTAAATCTTTTCGTGTGCCAAGGAGATGATTCATGGTTGTGAAGAGTTCTTTTGAAGAAGAGGCATTCAGGATTTTGGTTTGGAAAAAAGTTTGTTTTTGCAGATGCAGTGAGGGTGGATACTTTTGTTTTAGAAGCTTAGAAAAGTTGCCTATGTACAGTGAGTTTGGATTTGTGCCAGTGGCGCTCTGCTCTGCAGCGGGCACGTTTTGCACAGGCAATCTCATGAGTGAGCCAGGGGGTAGGGGGGGAGGGCGGTCAGGTAAAAGACGGGTTGTGGCTGGATCATGAGTGTCCAGAAGATGGTGGAGAGTAGTATCGAATTCATCGGCAAGGTTTTGTGACTTTTCAGAAAGGAGACGGGAAGCATCAGATGAAAAAGTGGA
>JAPXFY010004353.1:10000-18260 GCA_030674185.1 Monoplex corrugatus | reverse complement strand
ATTGCTAGAAGCTATATATATATATATATATATATATATATGTATATATATATATATATATATATGTGTGTGTGTGTGTGTGTGTGTGTGTGTGTGTGTGTGTGTGTGTGTGGTGTGTGTGTGTGTGCGTGCGTGTCTGTGTGTGTGTGATGGAATGAATGAAAAATTTGTATATATAGCCCATAGAAGGTTAAGAGTATATAAGAAAACAAAACAAAATAAAAAAACAAGCAGAAACAATTGACATAACGTCACTCCATGTACATATGACTCAGTCCTGGCATGTCTGCACAAGTCTTCAGTGTGAAACAAAGTGGAATCAACAGACATGAAAACAGAGTTGCATATTAAACGTCAACTTTCAGCTTAGCAACAGAAGTTGAAGCAATAGGGAGTCTTGCCAGGGGCTAGCACCAAGAAGTCAGATGGAGAAAGCATCGTGCCGCTATCCTCCTGGTTGACTACATGAACCTATATCAGACAGTGGACAATGGAATGGAAACTCCAGACTGGCATTACATAATGTATAGTGTTCATCTACACATGTTGATGTGCAGTCATTGACCTGAGTATACTGGGTGTCCACGAACATGACTGTGCTGGCAAACAGGTAATCCACTGTTATTTGTGTTAGTAGATAATCCACTATCATCTCTATGAGAGGATAATCCACTTTGATCTGTACAAGAAGATAATTCACTATAATATGTAGTACTATAAAATCTAATATATTCTGTGCTAGAAGATAACCCCTTTAACCTATCCTTGTTGATAATTCACCATAATATGTGTGATGGATGTGCTATATATACTTTCATAGTACATTTTCACTTTTGTATAGAGTTTTGGCTCATTTTTGCTTTTGTGGACTGGAGTACCAGTGTTGTTTTCGGTGTCTTTATTCTGATTGGCTGTGAAGTAAAAGCGTGGAGTGCGCGGAGCGTGGAATGCGTGGATCGTGGAATTCGTGTAGCGTTGTGTGCGTGTCGAAAAGTCAGTTCTACAGAGATTTCCAGGTGGAGCGGTTGCATATTCTTGCCGCCTGAAGAGAACTAGGCCCTAAATCTGTTTTGTCTTAAAGGGCAGCAGGACTATATAAGGCGGGAAGTAGATCGGAAGTCACTTGAATTCAAACGTTTGCCGAAGCAACACCAGCTGTCTGCTCTGAGTTAATTACAGATTTCGGACGCTGTTGGAGAGCTACCTGGCTCATATTTGTCACACAATACAATCTCAATCCCTGCTTTTAAACTGTTGTTATATTTTTATGCATTTATTAGGAAATTAAAATCTGAATTGGACGAACTTAGAGGCGGGGCTACAAAACATGACGAGACATCTGACAGGCACGCCATCCAAAAATAGAAAAGCACGTGGAAAGAAAACAACGAAGGCATGTTGTCGCAACACACACACACACACACACACACACACACACACACACACACACACACACACACACCTGAAAGGCCTACAATATAGACGTCCAGAGAATTAAATCAGCTTAATTAAAATTGTGTAGTGTATGAAAAGAAATCAAGCACATGCAATAAATCTATTTGCACACACAAGCTGTGCGCACATACACCGTACTCATACACACACAGACACATACACACACAGACACATACACACACAGACACACACACACACACACACACACACACACACACACACACACACACACACACACACACACACACACACACACATCGGAGCACAATACGAACACAACACTGACCTGTAGTCACCACCACTTATGTCCCATGTACGGCTTACCAGGTGGGTTAGGGTACAAGTCTTACAAGCGACAGCACACAGTCTGGCATTATCTCACGAAGGACTGTCACCACACATTCATCTACACCATCACGCCCCATAGTCACCCATTTCTTTCATAAATATTATGGATGTCTCCACGCATGCCTAGAATTTAGTATGTTCCAAAATTTTCTATATATCTGTTTCCTAAGTCCAGAATTCCTAACATGAGCTGACTGTCCATTACCCAGCCACCCTCTGACAGTTTGCAGTAACACACGGCTCACAAAAACAAAACTGGCATCTGCCCTGTCTAACTGCATGCTGTAAACTAACACTAGATCTATCACTTACACTGACACTGTACTCAAAAAGAAAAAAGCTGACCACATATCTCCTCTCCTGGCACAACTTCACTGGCTCCCTGTATCAAAACGCATACAGTACAAACTAGATACCATGTGCTACAAAAGCCTCAATAACGCAGCCCCCGATTACCTGTCAAGCCTACTTGAGATCTATCTTCCCTCACGTACCCTCCGCTCTGCCTCCGATCCTCTGACTTTTCGCTTTCCACGCACTAAGCTCAATACCTATGGTCCACGAGCCTTCTCTGTTTCTGGTCCACTCTCCTGGAACAAACTTCCTCTCTCAGTCCGTCAGCAACCTACTTTTGTCTCCTTCAAGTCCGCTCTCAAAACTCACCTTTTCTCCTCCGCATAAAATCCTGACCTCACTCAACCCCCCCCCCCCCTCTGCAGCCTGTCTCCGCTCGGAGGGGAATCACATGGTTATAATATATAATTGTATATGCTATGCTCTCTATAATTTTCCATTGCTTTTATTCTTGCTTTTATTGCTTTTATTCTTTCTCCCCATTTATAGCCATGCGTGTGTGTGTGTGTGTGTGTGCGTGCGTGTGTGTGCGTGCGTGCGTGCGTGCGTGCGTGCGTGTCTGCTTCAGCGCTTAGATTTGATTTTATCAAGATTTTGCGCTATATAAATATTGCAATTATTATTATTATTATTATTATTATAGATGAGGAACACTCTACATCTGTCGCCGGTGTAAATCTATAACTTGCTGAGGACAGTGTAGCCACTGAAGTAGGTGTACAAGATGCTGTGGTATCTACACAGGAGATGTTGGCAACACACACAGAACTACTCTCGCTGACACTGTCAGCTTCACTGATTGTAACTTGTGATAGCACTTCACATTTCCACTCCCAACCACAGCTTTCAAACAGTTGTCTTACAGCCTCCTTCTTTTCTTCGTTTATATCCAGCAATAATAAATTAAAATTCATTATTTCGTCAAAGACAAACCCTCTCAAACTAGACGTGTGCGTTTTCAGTAGAACCCAGAAAGAATGAGCGCGCAAATTTGCTTACAGACAATGATAGGTCTGACCACAGATTTCTGGCGCTATTTCTTTCACACCGTGAGAGAGGCCAAGCATGGGATAGCAGTCATGCAGTTTCCATTAGCACAATCCTTTCCTCCTCATCATTTGTTCTCATTCTTAGCAAGGTTCAAGTAACTTACTTAGATTTACCGGATCTCCTAGTCAAGGCCCCAGTTACCGCGTGCCAGCCCGGAGTGTAATCAACTGTTTAGGGGTGAAGGGATGAGGTTATCAATCTGTAATTTAGATCTGCGCACGAAGTCAGGGGCTCTCAACAGTAATAATGTGTGTGTATGACAAACTGTCGAGAAATACAAAGGCTTTTGATCAAGTGTTCATACTATTTGATAAATAGTCTTGAACAGAGACTGATGTCCCCCTCTCCAAACTTTGGTTATGCTCCAGGCAGGAGACAACCAGGACTGCAGAGATAGTGTGGGGGTGTACTGATTCCCATTGAAGGGGGACCAAGCTATAATTTCTCTAAAATACATCATGTTTTTCCTGTAAGAAAAGTCAACGGAAAGCATAAGTTGACTACCTTCACCCCCTTTAAATGAACTTACAAAACCCATTTCCTCATACACGTCATGTGTTACGTAGGAAAACGTTCGAGTTCTGGGGAGCTGTGTGGACGGAATTTGCTTCAATTTCTTCTCAGTTAATAAGAAGCAAGTGTCTGTTTTATTCGTCACTGTTAGCGTGTTTGTTTACTACCCCCAGCCACGTGCTTTTCTTTATTTAGTTTAGCCCCGCCCATGCTTACTGCGCATGCGTCCCGATCCATTGGATCGGATGTTACCCCTTTAAGCTGCTATGTTAGCAGGTTGGTGAATCGTTTGATTTTTTTTATATATTTACCAAAAATTGAGACATGTAGAGATTATGAAGGAGCTAGTTGAATTGGCCTGTAGTGAAACAAGTTATAAGAAAGTCAGGATTCATGGATGAATGATGGATAAGGGAAACAATTTGTTGCAAGCTTTTGAGGTGAAGAAACGTAGTTGTGTAAAAGTGAAGTGAATTATTTTGGCAGTCAAGAGTTGTATTGAGTTGTAGTTCTGACTGAAGTGCTGATGCAGCGAAAGAGTTCCTGTGAAAGGACTGTTTGGGACGGAAGCCTGAATCGATTACTTTCTATTGAACAGTGGTCAATGAACATTTATTTCTGTCTTATGTGTTTGTTGATCCAGTTGGATGAAAATTGAACTGATGATATATAATTAATTATAAATATTTAAATATACTATTTTGTTTACAGAGGTTGTTGAAGTGACTGAGTGGAAGGCTGTGTGTGGTTGGGGAAAACACATAGAAAACGCACCTACATACACACAATCTACTTTCATTCTATTTCTGTCAGTCACACATAAACGGACTTCTGTAACACTAGTGACCCCGACAGGTAATTCACTTTAATTCGTGCTAATGAACAATCCACTACAATGTATACAGTAAATGATTCTTTATAACCTGTACAGTAGATAATCCAGTACAATTTGTACTTGTGAATAAAACTCTATGTTCTGTGCCTTATGTTAAAAAGTACGAATCATCAAGAACTTAAATCCTACCTCAGTTTACAACCCCAGAGTTCTCAGACCATTGGTCACCTTCAAAAAGAGATGTCGTGAGAGGAACAGCCATAGAACCACCTTGAAACACAGAACACACGTTGCCATCAGTCCAACACACACCAGCTGTCTCACAGGTGACAGTGCAAACTAATATAACATGGAACAGCAAGGTTTGGGGCTGTTCCTGAGGACTTGGAAACAGGAGAGAGAATGACAAAGGGTTAATAGGAGAACAAAAAAAGGATAGACAGGATGAGAGAAAGTTAAAGAGGGAAACAGAGAGGTAGACAGGATGACAGAGAGTTAAAGAAGGAAACAGAGAGGTGGACAGGATGACAGAGTGTTACAGAGGGAAACAGAGAGGTGGACAGGATGACAGAGTGTTACAGAGGGAAACAGAGAGTGGACAGGATGACAGAGTGTTACAGAGGGAAACAGAGAGGTGGGCAGGATGACAGAGAGTTACAGAGGGAAACAGACAGGTGGACAGGATGACAGAGTGTTACAGAAGGAAACAGAGAGGTGGACAGGATGACAGAGTGTTAGAGAGGGAAACAGAGAGGTGGGCAGGATGACAGAGTGCTACAGAGGGAAACAGAGAGTGGACAGGATGACAGAGTGTTACAGAGGGAAACAGAGAGGTGGGCAGGATGACAGAGTGTTACAGAGGGAAACAGAGAGGTGGGCAGGATGACAGAGTGTTACAGAGGGAAACAGAGAGTGGACATGATGACAGAGTGTTACAGAGGGAAACATAGAGGTGGACATGATAACAGAGTGTTACAGAGGGAAACATACAGGTGGACATGATGACAGAGTGTTAGAGAGGGAAACAGACAGGTGGACATGATGACAGAGTGTTAGAGAGGGAAACAGACAGGTGGACATGATGACAGAGTGTTAGAGAGGGAAACAGACAGGTGGACAGGATGACAGAGTGTTACAGAGGGAAACATAGAGGTGGACAGGATGACAGAGTGTTACAGAGGGAAACAGAGAGGTGGACAGGATGACAGAGTGTTACAGAGGGAAACAGAGAGGTGGACAGGATGACAGAGTGTTACAGAGGGAAACAGAGAGGTGGACAGGATGACAGAGTGTTACAGAGGGAAACAGAGAGGTGGACAGGATGACAGAGTGTTACAGAGGGAAACAGAGAGGTGGACAGGATGACAGAGTGTTACAGAGGGAAACAGAGAGGTGGACAGGATGACAGAGTGTTACAGAGGGAAACAGAGAGGTGGACAGGATGACAGAGTGTTACAGAGGGAAACAGAGAGTGGACAGGATGACAGAGTGTTACAGAGGGAAACAGATAGGTGGGCAGGATGACAGAGAGTTACAGAGGGAAACAGAGAGATGGACAGGATGACAGAGTATTACAGAAGGAAACAGACAGGTGGACAGGATGACAGAGTGTTACAGAGGGAAACAGAGAGGTGGACAGGATGACAGAGTGTTACAGAGGGAAACAGAGAGGTGGACAGGATGACAGAGTGTTACAGAGGGAAACAGATAGGTGGGCAGGATGACAGAGTGTTACAGAGTGAAACAGACAGGTGGACAGGATGACAGAGTGTTACAGAGGGAAACAGACAGGTGGACAGGATGACAGAGTGTTAGAGAGGGAAACAGACAGGTGGACAGGATGACAGAGTGTTACAGAGGGAAACAGACAGGTGGACAGGATGACAGAGTGTTAGAGAGGGAAACAGACAGGTGGACAGGATGACAGAGTGTTACAGAGGGAAACAGACAGGTGGACATGATGACAGAGTGTTAGAGAGGGAAACAGAGAGGTGGACAGGATGACAGAGTGTTACAGAGGGAAAACGACAGGTGGACAGGATGACAGAGTGTTACAGAGGGAAACAGAGAGGTGGACAGGATGACAGAGAGTTAAAGAGGGAAACAGAGAGATGGACAGGATGACAGAGAGTTACAGAGGGAAACAGACAGGTGGACAGGATGACAGAGTGTTACAGAGGGAAACAGACAGGTGGACAGGATGACAGAGTGTTACAGAGGGAAACAGACAGGTGGACATGATGACAGAGTGTTAGAGAGGGAAACAGAGAGGTGGACAGGATGACAGAGTGTTACAGAGGGAAAACGACAGGTGGACATGATGACAGAGTGTTACAGACGGAAACAGAGAGGTGGACAGGATGACAGAGTGTTACAGACGGAAACAGAGAGGTGGACAGGATGACAGAGTGTTACAGAGGGAAACAGAAAGTTGGACATGATGGCAGAGAGTTACAAAGGGAAACAGAGAGATGGACAGGATGACAGAGAGTTACAGAGGGAAACAGAAAGGTGGACAGGATGACTGAGAGAAACAGAGAGGTGGACAGGATGACATAGTGTTACAGAGGGAAACAGACAGGTAGACAGGATGACAGAGAGTTACAGAGGGAAACAGACAGGCGGACAGGATGACAGAGTGTTACAGAGGGAAACAGACAGGTGGACAGGATGACAGAGAGTTACAGAGGGAAACAGACAGGTGGACAGGATGACTGAGAGAAACAGAGAGGTGGACAGGATGACAGAGAGTTACAGAGTGAAAAAGAGATGTGGACAGGATGACAGAGTGTTACAGAGTGAAACAGACAGGTGGACAGGATGACAGAGTTTTACAGAGGGAAACAGAGAGATGGACAGGATGACAGAGAGTTACAGAGGGAAACAGAGATGTGGACAGGATGACAGAGAGTTACAGAGTGAAACAGACAGGTGGACAGGATGACAGAGTGTTACAGAGGGAAACAGAGAGGTGGACAGGATGACAGAGTGTTACAGACGGAAACAGAGAGGTGGACAGGATAACAGAGTGTTACATAGGGAAACAGACAGGTGGACAGGATGACAGAGAGTTACAGAGGGAAACAGAGAGGTGGACAGGATGACAGAGAGTTACAGAGGGAAACAGAGAGGTGGACAGGATGACAAAGTGGGGACAAAGGATGTACCTTAAAGGCAGAAGGTAGAGTGTGTGATAGGGAAGGAGTTAGTGATGGTTGGATTTTATGACTGATGGAAGGATGAGGATGGGTGTGGTCTGGACCGAAAATGTGGTGGTGGTGGTGGTGGTGGTTGTGGTGATGGGGAGTGTGTGTGTGTGTGTGTGTGTGTGTGTGTGTGTGTGTGTGTGTGTGTGTGTGTGTGTGTGTGTAGTGCACTTCACTGTGATGTGAAACATGCAGCTTGCTGGAAGTAATATGATGGCCACCAGCAACAAAGCAAACTGTCCCATGGTAGACAATCAAAATGAAAGACACCAATCTGCTGAAGATGAAACCCCAGAGTATAGTTATTCTAATCAATACTGGAATTGAAAACCTCAATACACAGAAATATAAATTCATAATGCAAGACTCCACGCCCACGCTACGATTAAGAAAGAAATGTAAACATGAACTACACAGAAAATAAAAATCAATTGAAGAGTACCTGGCGCGTGAAGTTAGTCACCTGGAAGCATGATACTTGTCAGAGTGTTTGCAATCA
>JAPXFY010004353.1:0-2500 GCA_030674185.1 Monoplex corrugatus | reverse complement strand
ACTGTCACCAGGAAAATCAGCTGATCTGCCTTGTTCCTGCCACAATGTGTCTGTAGATGATGTAAAAGAAACAGAACGGGAGAGGCGTGTTCTCTTTGCAGAACAAGAAGGCACTTCACGATCGTCAAAACTCGCTTCTTCTGACTCGGCACTTGATGCACTCTCAACAAAACTATCATCACTTCACTGGCAGCTATTTCATCATCACTTTTGTAAAAATTTCTGAAAAAGTGCGACGGCCTGAGCAGCAGTGAGCCCAACAAGACGTCGACTGCCTGACGCCATGCTAACTCCACTTTCGAAAATGAAAACATATCAACAAACGAGGCGCACACAGAAAGAAAACACATGGAATGACAAAGCAAAATGACTGAAAAGGAAAAGGGTGTATCGGACTGTCGTTATCTGCCGTCATGCAGTTGTATGTTATTAAATGGGGAAGAAACGGAAGTACAAAGTGATGAATTGTTCTGAGCCGCAGTGAGCAGCTCGCCGGCCATTTTGAAAATCAGCCAAGCCGCTCACTGCGGCTCGTCGGACAGGAAGTGTTAAAAAGGTGGATTTGAAACATATTCTCTGAAGAATGCAGGGTTTTGCTATAATTGGCAAAACATATCTGAACTGTTGGCCAACAGCAACAACAACAATAAGTGCAGTTTTAGATTTACGCTTTTCCCATTTTACAACGTGTTACATCAATTATCAAGTATCAACATCTTTACAGCAGTTTTCTGAGTGTGCACTCTCCAACGTTTTCTGCCCAGACTTTGAATAAAATGAATTGCTACAGACCCAAACTTAGGCAAGATGACCACTCCAGAGAAGAACTGATTGAGGAAGATCAGTCTTAAGGCAAAACAGTCAGCCTACTGCTTTCTAGTCTTTTCTTTTTCTGAGTGGAGGTATGCCAGTCACCTGTTCTATTTTCTGTCATCGTGTTGATTTCATTGCACCTGTGATGATCCTCAGGGATTGGTTTTGAAGTTTGTCCAGGTGTGTTGGTGTGTCCTGGTCACTGTCATCCAACAGCTTGGCCCATACTCTGGGTGTGATTGTTCGGTCCCCTGATAAACTGTTTTCATTGTCTTTTCATTTTCACCCAACGTGATCCTTTCAGTTTTCTCATGATGTTCAGCTGCCACCCGGCATTTCTTTCTACCTGATGACGTGTTGCTTCCATTTAACCCCGTGTTAAAAGTGACTGCCAGGTATGCTTGCTGGTCTTCAATCTTCACTGGTATATCGCAAAAGATAAGTCTACCGAGTTTAGGTTTGGGGAGAGGGAGAAAAGAGCACATACTTTCTCTCTCTCTCTCTCTCTCTCTCTCTCTCTCTCTCTCTCTCTCTCTCTTTCTCTCTCTCTTTCTTTTCTCTCTCTCTTTCTCTCTCTCTCTCTCTCTCTCTCTCTCTCTCTCTCTCTCTCCCTCAGTGGCTGCACACCAGCTGCCTGCCCATGCTGCGACTCTCCAGGGCAAGTTGTGTTCTGTAGGTTGCTGCTGTTTCCTACTCTCACGTGCACCAGAGTGTCAGGCCGTCTGCATACAACGCCGCTTGGATTCCTTTGGGCAGCTCTGATATATTGTCATTGAGGAATAATATGAACAATGTACTGGAGAGGACACCAACCTGAGGGAGTCTATGAGTCTATGGTACGGCAGCATCTTCCAGCCACAATAACTGTCCACTAGCCATCCACTAGCACTTTGGCTTCTTGGTTGTGTAGTTAAGACTTGGTCCACTGACTCCAAGAATAGCTGTCTCACCAACACAGCTTGTCAAGCTTATAGGGTATTAACTCAGGACTTCTGTCTTCTTCCATTTCTTTGGAACATGATTCATTTGAGTTTCTTCCAGCAGTGTGGTACCTGTCCTTGTCCCCAGCTGAGACTGAAAATGTCCAGAAGTTTTTGGCAAGCCGATTTCATAAGGTGTTCTAACGTCTCGTTTGTGATGTTGTCCAGGCCATACAATTTCTTCTTTTCCAATTTCTTGATAACGTTTTCCAATTCAGGCATGGTGATGTCAGTCATGGTTTCAGCTACCTGTCCATTTTCCTCGTTTCTTTATTTCTTTTCCATTCTTATTTCTTTCTGCATGTGCTGGGGGATGATGATGTTGATTTTCTTCTGATATGCACTTTCAACTCTATTTGCAGCTGGTTTCATTGTTAAAATCTTTCTTTCTTCTTGAAAAGTACTCTTTTATCCCTTGTTGTCTTCATCATTTTGTGTTATTGTTAACCCTTTCAGTCCTGCCTATTTATGACAACCTTCTCCCTTCATTCTTATGTTTCTTATGAGCAGCAGTTCCTTTCTGGAGGAATTCGCTGAGAAATGTGAGGTAGGTGTTTTGTCATTGACAGAGATTGAAGCAGTGTAGAATAGGTACATCACCCCTATATCACTATGTGCAGTAATGTTATGGCAAAATGTCTGATGGTGTTGGGATGTCCTGCTGTCCCATTGGTGACACGCAGGTGACAATACTGGTAGTACTTATT
>JAPXFY010004352.1:0-18262 GCA_030674185.1 Monoplex corrugatus | reverse complement strand
GAGAAGGAAGGGTCGGGGTGGGCAGGGTTGACAGGGTGTCCTATCAAGCTTGTCACGAAGAGTTTGTATTTTGGTGGTAAAATATTTGGAGAATACAGATGGGAGTTCTTCATTATTGTGTTTTGTTGGGAGAGGTAAATCTTTTCGTGTGCCAAGGAGATGATTCATGGTTGTAAAGAGTTCTTTTGAAGAAGAGGCATTCAGGATTTTGGTTTGGAAAAAGCTTGTTTTTGCAGATGCGATGAGGGTGGATACTTTTGTTCTTGAGGCTTGGAAAAAGCTGCCTATGAACAGTGAGTTTGGATATTTGCGCCAGCGGCGCTCTGCTCTGCGGCGGGCACGTTTTGTACAGGCAATCTCATGGGTGAGCCAGGGGGTAGGGGGGCCAGTCAGGTAAAAGACGGGTTGTAGCTGGAGCATGAGTGTCCAGAAGATGGTGGAGAGTAGTATAGAATTCATTGGCAAGGTTATGTGACTTTTCGGAAAGAGACGGGAAGCATCAGATGAAAAAGTGGAGAGGTCGATAGATTTGAGATTGCGTCGAGTCACTGTGCGCGTGGTACGGGAAGGAGGAGAAATGTCAAGAGAACAGAGAATTGCAGAGTGGTCAGATGGAAGGGCTGAAGTTAGACGGGTAGAAAGAAACTAAGCAATTGTCAGTAGCTGAATTGTGGTGATCACGAGAAATGATCCAGTCAAGAGTGTGACCTTTTTGATGGGTTGGTTCAGAAATGTGTTGTCATATTGTGATTGGACAGCGAGTTGATGATATGTCTTGTGTCATAACAGTGTAGTGTTGTCATAGTGGACATTGATATCACCTAGAATGATGAGATTTCCAGGTAAGAGGCAGTAGTGGTCGAGTAGTTGGTCAAAGTCAAGAGAAACGTGCATGTGGTGAGCT
Source organism: Monoplex corrugatus (assembly GCA_030674185.1). Taxonomy (NCBI): domain Eukaryota; kingdom Metazoa; phylum Mollusca; class Gastropoda; order Littorinimorpha; family Ranellidae; genus Monoplex; species Monoplex corrugatus. The sequence continues at coordinate 17,358 of JAPXFY010004352.1, read as the reverse complement.
TGTTGGCAGAGCTAGGTGGAGGTCGATAGACACAGGAGAAGGTGATGGGGTGAGGGGTGGATTCGAAGGATACTTCAACGTGCTCAAAAGAAGGATGGGAGAAAGACAGAGACTGCGAAAAAGATAGGGCGGGAATGGAGTGAGTCGTTGTAGAGGATGGCGATACCACAAACCTCGGGATGGGCGATGGAAAGAAGCAAGCCTATATCCACTCGGAGTGAGACTCGCATGTATGGGTTCGTGACCAAGGGGGTTAAGCCAAGTTTCGGTGATAAATACAATGTCAATATGATCGTCTGTGATGAAGTCAGCAATGACATCGGCTTTGCCGTCCTTGCAAACTGACTGAGCATTAAACAGACATAATTTCAATTTATCAGTGTCACATGGCGGCGGCAGAGGCGGAGACGAAAGCGGCACCGACGAGACAGAAGATGAAGGCAGAACCAGCGGGACAGAAGATGAAGGCAGCACCGACGGGACAGAAGATGAAGGCAGCACAGCGGGACAGAAAATGAAGGCGACACCAGCTGAAAATATCTCATATGCCAAGTTTGGCATGTTGGAAACCCCCAGCAGGTTTTGATAGTTGTGAATAGCGAATTCAGGAAATTCTTTTGTTATTCCTTGCAACTCTTGTTCAGTTTCACAAAGCCATGCAATAATATTTGATATTTAATATCAATAATCAACACACACACTCGCGCGCGCAAGCACGGACGCACACACAGTCACACACACACACACACACACACACACACACACACACACACACACACACACACAAGCACGCACACAACACACACATACACACATACACACACACACACACACACACACACACACACATACACACACACACACACACACACACACACACACACACACACACACACACACCACACACACCACACACACACACACACATCCCAACATTACTTGATTTACAGAGGATAATACTTTTTGTTAATATCATAGTGGATATGACAGAGATTCCTCGTATGCGTGGAACTACATGGTATGAGTTTGCACGTATTCTGCATATTTTACCTCGTGCGCAGTATTACGTGTCGTCCAGAGCCCGCAGATGAGTCCGAATCTGAAAATCTAATCTACGCCAAGGATTTCCACACAGACTTGGTCTAAGGCATCTGTCCTTGTCATTTTATATTGCCATACGTACGGCATTTGTGGTATTGTATGTATGTCTATAGACAGACAAATAGACAGAGAGATAGACAGACAGACAGGTAGATAGACAAAGAGATAGACAGAGAGACAGACAGACAAATAGACAGACAGATAGATAGATAGACAGACACAGATAGTAAATTGTTAACATATATGTTTTTCTAGTTTTCTATGTCTTTTCCATACAACCGGAGTTGAGCTTCCAATACGTTTCGACAATCACACAACTCCTTCTTCCTTCAAGACAAACTTGAAGACCTACCTTTCTATCAGGCAATGATCCCCTCCAACCCCCAACCCCAACCCCCCACCCCCGTTCACCCACACACCTTTTGATCGGACGACTCCCCTCTCGTTCTCTCCCCCCACCCTCCCAACGTGCGTGTTCTTTGTGCCCCTTAATGCTTTTGTCGTTGTGGGTGAATGTTTGAGTTAATGGCGAGGATGTGTGCTTTATTCGCTTTCTGAGTCAAGGTTTAGCGCTAAAACGAATACTATTTTTTATCTTGCACTGCAGTCTGAGTGGCTTTTATCTTTTGGGCGATGTCACACACGATACGTCCTGTTTGGACGGACGGAAAACCTGCCTACATACATCCTCTTTCACAGGGATTGTTTTTGACCCGTTTCTCTTATCAAGGGGGGGGGGGGGGGGGGGGGGGGGGGGGGGGGGGGGGGGGGGGGGGGGGGGGGGGGGGGGGGGGGGGGTACTCTCGCAAAGTCATTTCCCTCGACTTACTATTTCAGCTAAACTTGACCGACGATTTAGGTCAGACCGTGGGCACTGTTTATATAGTAAGTTCGGACATTTTGAACATCAGTCATGATGATCAGACTTACTTGATAACAGCCTACCTCTGGGCAGTACCCTCGTATGATTATGACACTGACTGAGGGGGCAGTAAGGGGTGTGGGGCATGATTTATGCAAAACTATGAATAACGTGAGTCATTAGACGGTTATGTGCAAGGCGTATGGGAGATACTACTGAAAGTTTGGTTATCTTCAGGATCTTGTTTCGTTCATTGCTTTCCTTCTACACTGACATGCTGGCCACAGTGCGAGAGAATAGGGAGACGTGTGAACCCTTTCCCAGTGTTGAATGGCGTGAAATAGGGATGCGTTCTTACGCCCACGCTCTTTTCTGTTCCCTTTGCGGTAACGCTGAATGAAGCCTTCAGAGACTTTGACAAGGGTGTGCACATCAATTTCGTTCAGATGGAAAAGCTCATCAACTTGCGGGAAACTTCGAACCAAAACCTAAGTCCTCAAAACCGTTCTGCCGCCATTTTGCTTCGTAAGTGACTGCACACTGGCTGCACACTCGCGCCAGGACATCCAGAGCATCACTGACTTACTTGCTGCAGCCTACAAATGATTTGGCGTTGCAATTAGCCTCAGCATGACGTAGTAGTAGTAGTAGTAGTAGTTGGGACTGGCTTTCAATGGCCTAGGCCTTACGGCCTATTTACGTCCCCTCTTTTCTCAACTATTTATAAAACAGGTGTTAATGCGCATTTTCTTTTTGTTTGCACAAGCCTAATCAGGCCTTTAATCATCATAATCGAAGAAAAGTTCTTTGAATTTTGAGATGTGTTGTCATATAGTTTTGTATCATCTGCAAATATTTTGCAGGTGCTATTTAGTGATATTGGCAAGTCATTTATAAACACTGTGAATAATATTGGGCCCAGGATACTACCCTGAGGTATTCCACTCAAACCTTAGCTTTATTAGATCTTTCACCACCTACTCTCACTTGCTGTACTCGATCTTTCAAAAAACCTTGTATCCAGTTTAATAGTTTGCCAGATATACCATAAGCAGACAATTTGACTAGTAACCTTTCATGGGGCACAGTATCAAAGGCCTTCTTAAAATCTAAATATATAATATCAACATTATGACCATCACTATTCTTTTTGTCATATCTTCTACTACTTCAAGTAATTGCGTTACACAGGATCACTTTTTACGAAACCCGTGCTGACATTTTGCATACAATTCATTATCCGTTGTAACGTCCCATCTCGTCCCTCTCTTGCGCAGGTCCCCCGGGGGACCTATCGGTGTCCCAGATCGTCCCCCGGGGGACTTACTGATGTCCCAGATCGTCCCCCTGGGCACGAATCAGTGTCCTGAATCGTCCCCTGGGGAATTTCTGGGCAGTCCCCCCCCCCCCCCCCCCCCGTGCTGTTCTGGTCCCCCCCTGAATTCACCAACATGCCTGTCCCAAAAGGTCTCCCCCCCCCCCCCCCGATTGTAGTGCTCTTGTAGGTGCACGTCTGTCTGTCTGTCTGTTTGTCTGTCCGTCTCTCTGTCTTTCTGTCTCTATCTCCATGTCTGCGTCTTTGTTCCTCTCTCTCTGTGTCTGTCTGTCTGTCTGTCTGTCTCTCTCTCTCTCTCTGTCTTTCTCTCTTGCTTTCTCTCTCTCTCTCTCTGTCTCTCTCTCTCTCTCTCTCTCTCTCTCTTTCTCTCTCTCTATCTGTCTCTCTGCCTGTCTGTCCGTCTCTCTCTCCGTCTCATTCATTCTGTCTCTCTCTCTGTCTCTCTCTCCCACCCCATTCTCTGTCTGTCTCTCTCTCTCTCTCTCTTTTTTTTTTTCTTTCCCTCTCTCCCTCTGTTTGTCTGTCTCTTTCTCTCTCTTTCTCTGTCTGTCTGTCTCTCTCTTTGTATGTGAGAGAGTGTCTGTGCGTGTGTGTTTGTGTGTGTGTGTGTGTGTGTGTGTGTGTGTGTGTGTGTGTGTGTGTGTGTGTGGTCGTGCGCGCGTGTGTGCATGTGCATGCTTTCCCATTTCTTATTACTCTCTCTCACACACACACACACACACACACACACACACACACACACACACACACACACACACACACACACACACACACACAGTGCGTGACAGATACAGAGAGAGAGAGAGAGAGAGAGAGAGAGAAACAGAGGGAGAGAGAGAAAGAGAGAGAGAGAGAGACAGAGAAGGGGGTGAGAGAAATCAAATCAAATCACGTTGTTTTATAGCCTCGTCGACCAGCATGGGCCATCTCAAGGCTGTCACCTCGTAGAGCTTCAACCACGTTTGTTTTTTCGATAAAAAAATCACATTTTAAAAGTCATTTTGGCCTTGCCAACCAATATGAGTCATCTCAAGGCTCAAATCTCTTTCAAAAATTCCAGGATCGCCCATGACGGGACGTCCTGGAACAAGGTCCTTATTGTCTCTGCCCTGTAATGTTTATGCCGTATCTCGTTTAAATCATTGCATGAAATTGAAATATGTTTTACTGTGAGAGGCTCATCACATGGAACACACCAAGGGGCCCCTTCACCCTTCAACAAATATGAATGAGTTAAAAGAGTATGACCAATTCTAAGACGAGTAAGAACTACGTTCTCTTTACAGGTTCCTCCCAATGAAGGAAGGGACTCTAAAAGAGTAGGACGGACTTTAAAAAGTTTATTGTTCACTTGTTGGCTCCATTCTTTTTGCCATAATGCATAAGTGTAAGAGTGGACTTTACACTTCAGATCAGTAAAGGGTATAACGGAAGTGGACATTCTGTCTGCTGTGGCCTCCTTCGCTACAGCATCTGCCATCTCATTCCTGCGAATACCCACATGACCAGGGACCCAAACCAAAACAATGTTACAGTTTCGATTTTTCAGTACAGTAAATACACTGAAAAAGTCTAGCAGCTCAGGGTGGTTTAAGTTACGACATGATATAGCCTCCAGTGCTGACAGTGAGTCAGAACAAATAATAAATGTCTTTCACTTGGAAGCCAGAATTGTCTCAAGTGTTAGGTTAAGAGCAGTCAGCTCCGCTGTGTACACAGAGCTGTCAGAAGGTATGTGTTTACTGGATTTTTAACACCATCTGACAAAAGGATTGCAGAAGCAGCCAAACCATTTCCTGATTTGGAACCATCAGTGAAGACTTTTTCATGTGAGGGATATTGCAGACATAGTTCACTATAAAGGTAGAATTTTTTCGGTAAGATGCAAGGTCGAATCGAACTTCCGGTGTATGGAAGGTCCATGGTCGGTTGTCTGGAAATTTGTAGTAGTCACAGATCACCCCCCGGTTGATCTCAGCCTTTTCCACATGTGGGCGGATACGGAAACCAAACGGTGGAATACATATAATACATTTTTCATATTCTTTCACATATTTTTTTTATCAAAACCACAATCGTAGGCAGGGTTTTTCATTTCCGAGTATAGTTTGATGTAATTCAGAGAGAGTTTTAGTCGGCGGTTGGCAAGAGAGGCTTCCCCTGCTTCTGCATATAGACTGTACACAGGAGATGTACGAAATGCGCCCAAACACAAACGCAGCCCTTGATGATGAATAGGATCTAATGTTTTAAGGTAGGAGTCCCTTGTCGAACCGTAGATCACACATCCATGCCCAATTTGGATCGGACTAGGGCTCTGTAGAGATGCAGGAGAGTTTTCTTATCAGCGACCCAGTCTGTGTGCACCACGACTCGAAGAATGTTCAGAGCCTTCTGACAGGAAGTTTTAAGGTGTTTGATGTGGCTGGGGGAGGGGGGGTGCGTTAGTGTAATGGATAACACGCTGAACTTGAAATTCGGCGAGTCTCACAACTGTGAGTTCGATCCCATGTCACTGCAGGCTTTGTGTTTGTGGGAAAAAACACTTTACCCCCATTTCCTACTCCTTCGGATGAGAGTATAAACCGAGGTCTGGTCTGAGCACGCATGCATCTAAAATCAAGCTTGGACTTTAAAGATCCTGACGCTGATGTCCAGAGCTGACGTTAGTGCCGGCTACAGAAACATGCCCAGCATGCACCTCCCAACGTAATTGGAGTGTCGCTGACAATACTCTCAGAGTATAGTGTGGGGACCCATACAGGGCGAACAAGCACACACGTACACGTACCCAGTTAAACGAAACTGGAACACTGAGAAGAGAGGAGAGATGTGGCTATGGAAGTTACGTTTTTGGTCAAAAATGATCCCCAGAAATTTAACTTCTTTAACTGCAAATTAGACAATGTCAAAATAGAGATGGAAAGGCTTAACATTAGTATTTTAGGACTAGGGGAAAGGAAATGGAAGGGGGTAGGCATGATAACATCCGGAGAGTATACAGTGATATACTCTGGTGGAAACTCACATGAAAGAGGAGTAGGCATTGTAATGAACAGGGACAAAATCAAAAGCAGTTAAGGAATACTGGGCTGTGTCCGACAGAGTCTTGCTCGTCAAATTGGGAGGCAGACCATTTGATATCAACATCATTCAGGTGTATGCACCAACATCCACAAGTACTCAGGAAGACATCGACAACTTCTAGAAGTATTAGAGATGGCCAAGGCCCAAGAAGTTACCATAATAATGGGAGATTTTAATGTTAAAGTGGGAAAGGATAGGGTGGAGGATACAGTTGGACCTCTTGGCCTTGGTACACAAAATGAAAGGGGAGGAAACTTGTAGAATGGGCACAGATGAATGAGTTCATAGTAGGAAACACCTGGTTTGAGCGGCCTAATAGAAGAAAATAGACTTGGATGAGTCCATGAGATAATACCAAAAATCAGATTGACTACATCCTGATTAATAAAAGATTTAGAAATTCTTTATTCTCAGCAAAAACACTACCAGGCACAGACTGCAAGAGTGACCACAATCCTGTAGTGGGAAGTTTTAGGTTGAAATTACGGAAAAGGAAACAGACCAAAAGCAACATCAAACTAGATCTTGGACTCTTAAAGACAGATGAAGTGATACGTCAAAAATTTATTGTACATGTTCAAAACAAATTCAGTGTTCTGGAAGACGTCGGTGACAGTGAGAAACAATGGACAAAGTTGAGAAATTCGATAAACGAAGCTTGTGAAGAAATCCCTGTAGTAGATAGAAAAGCAAAAAGGACCTGTATGACAAAAGAAATTTTAGGCTTGATGGAGGAACTGAGGAAGGCAAAGAGAAACGAGGAATTATACAGGAAGATAAACAAGGAGATCAGGAATAGGTGCAATGAAACTAAGGAAGCTTGGCTGAAAACAAAATGCAAAGAAATAGAAGACCAACACAAAACGGATCCTCAGGGTATGTACAGACGAATTGAAGAAATTTTCCACAGGAAAAATACATGCACATCAACTGGTTGCTTAAAATCTAAAGATGGTACGATTCTCAAGGAAAAAGGCAAAATATTAGACAGATGGGGGGAGTACATTAAAGACCTTTTTGAAGATGCCAGAAACGCAGAACACATTATAAGAAAGAACTTTGAAGGACCACCCATAATGAAGGATGAAATTAGAGCAGCATTGAAAAAGATGAAACCAGGAAAAGACCCAGGACCAGACAACATTACTACAGAGATGATTGAAACCCTGGGAGAATTCGGCATTGAAAAAATAACAGTCCTCCTGAATGAAATTTACGACACTGGAAAAATCCCCAAAGATATGTCAAAATCAATTTTCATTGCACATCCAAAGAAGACAGGGGCTATAGAATGCGAACTCCATCGTACAATCAGTTTGATGAGTCATGTAACCAAGATCCTATTAAGAATGATCATGATGAGGACAAGGAATAGAATCAAAAGAGAAATAGCAGATGAACAGTGTGGATTTGTGGAAGGGAAAGGAACTATTAATGCCATATACATCCTAAGAACTATCTTAGAGAGGTCAATCGAGGTGAACAAGGATTTGTATTTATGCTTTGTTGACTATACCAAGGCATTTCGATCGGGTAAGACATGAAGAATTGATCAACCAACTAAAAAGACTCAATATTGATGGAAAAGATCTACGAATAATGAGAAATATGTATTGGGAACAAACAGCTGCAATGAGAATAAAAAACGATATAAGCTCTTTCCAAAACTTCAAAAGAGGAGTCAGACAGGGTTGTGTTTTGTAACCAGATCTGTTTTCACTTTTCAGCGAAAACATCATGAGAAACCTAGAGGAAGACCCTGGATTAAAGGTTGGAGGAAAATGATAAACAACATTCGATACGCAGATGACACCGTGCTAATTGCAGAAAGTGAAAGGGACCTACAAAACCTTGTGAATATACTTGTAATAGAAAGCAAAGGTAAGGGGTTGGAACTAAACTGCAGGAAGACTGAAGTCATGGTGATCAGTAAAAAAAAAACATGAAATCCCCTCGTGCAAAATAACAGCAAATGGCACAACTTTGACACAGGTTGATAAGTTTAAATACCTGGGAACGATCATTTCACCAGACGGCAAATGCACATCAGAAATAACCAGCAGAATCGGCCAGGCCAAAACAACATTCAAGAAGATGACAAGCATTCTTACCAACAAATGCCTATCAATTAACATCAGGAAAAGAGTTCTTGAATGTTATATAGAACCAATACTGTTGTACGGTTGCGAGGCGTGGACAGTCAACAACCAAACCCAGAACAAGATTGAGGCAGCCAAGATGTGGTTTCTAAGGATGTTGAGAGTTCCATGGACAGCAAAGAAAACAAACGAGACAGTCTTGATGGAGGCAGATACAAGTAGATCAGTCATAAGGAAGATTAGGAAAAGGCAGGCAACATTCATAGGCCATTTTATGAGGAAAGGGGAATTGGAACACGTGGTCACAACGGGAAAGCTGGACGGAAGGAGAGCACCGGGTAGACCCCGGGAGAAGATACTAGACGGACTTGCAGAGTGGCTGAAGACAAGGAGGGTGGAAAAGATGCCAGAGGCAACAAGAGATAGAGACAGATGGAAGTCCATAATCGCCAACGCAATGCGGCAAGGCACCTGATGATGATAATGAACTGCTGTAATTGTTGATTTATCAAGACGGATTTCGGGATCCAGTAAAAAACATTCATTGGTTATAAAAATGAATATACTGAGTTTTTGTGGTGGAGAAAGTAAAGCCATTTTCTTCAGCCCAATGGTGGATCTTTTCCACGCAGAGCTGGAGACTGCGCTGAACGCCAGGATATACTGGGATGAGAGACAGACAGACAGAGACAGAGACAGAAAGACAGAGAGAGACAGATATACAGAGAGAGAGAGAGAAAGAGAGAGAAAGAGAAAGAAAGAGAGACAGAGAGACAGAGAAAGAAAGAAAGAGAGAGAGAGGAACAGAGACACAGACATGGAGAGAGAGAGAGAGAGAAACAGAGACACAGAGACACAGACATGGAAAGAGAGAGAGACAGACAGACAAACAGAGACAGAGAGACGGACAGACAGACAGACAGACAGACAGACGTGCACCTACAAGAGTACTAGAGGGGGGGGGGACCTTTTGGGACAGGCATGTTGGTGAATTCAGGGGGGACCAGAACAGCACGGGGGGGGGGGGGGGGGGACTGCCCAGAAATTACCCCCGGGGGACGATTCAGGACACTGATTCGTCCCCCGGGGGACGATCTGGGACATCAATAGGTCCCCCGGGGGACCTGCGCGAGAGGGGGACGAGATGGGACGTTACACCGTAAAGTGAGTTACTATTGAATCTCTAATTATGCTTTCTAACACTTTACATATCACACAAGTCAGGCTGATTGGTCTATAGTTTCCTGGATCTGCTTTAGAACCCTTTTTAAACAAGGTTGTTACTTCAGCTGTCTTCCAGTCTTGTGGTAGGGTACATGATTCTGATGTCTTGTTGAACAAAGAACATAGTGGAACTGATAGTTCATCACTTAGTTCTTTTAAAACTTTTGAAGGAATAAGGTCAGGTCCCTGTGCTTTATTTGGGTTTAAGTTAACTAATTTATCACTTACTGCTTTGGGGTAATTCTTACCTCTGACAAGGATACACCATTTGAATATGCACATTCAGCCAGTAAGGGTATATTTGTTACATCTTCACGTGTAAAAACACTAGCAAAGAAGTCATTTAGAGTTTCTGTTTTTCCTTATCATTTATGGCCAAGGATCCATCTGGTTTAATAAGAGCACCTACATCTGTATTGATTTTTAACTTATTTTGGACATACTTCCAAAATAATTTAGGATTATCTTTACTATCTTTAGCAACCTTTTTTTCATATTCCCTTTTTGTTACCTTTAACAGTTTTGTGCATTTCTTTCCCGTATGTAATTCATATAATTCACTCCTGATTTAGTACTCAAGTATCTTTTAAATAATTTGTACTTCTTTTTAATGCTTCTCATAGCTTTTTTTATTCATCCAGATTGGGGTATATTTCTTCCTAGCATTTTTCCTTATTTTGGGGATACACTTCTCCATTCCTTCATATATAGTATTCTTTATATACTTCCAGGTTTCCTCTATGTCCATATCTGATATAACCTTCCAATCATGTTCAACTATCATACTTCTTAATTAAGAGTAGTCCCGCCGATTCAAATTATAAATAAATTCTACTTGATCTGTAATTTTAAGCTTTTCCAAATTTAAATGAAATGATAAGACGTCATGGTCACTTTTACCCACTGGATCGAGATGTACAACTTCTGAAATAAATGTGTCATCGTTAACTAAAACCCAGTCATCAAGAGTTGGGTTTTGCTCTGGTCTTCTTCTTGTTGGTTTAGTGACCTTTTGAATTAAGAATGAATCCTGCACCTGTCTCATGATCTCATTTCCTTTTATCCCGGACCATTTTCCATCCCAGTGAACATTAGGATAATTGAAATCGCCCATAATGCATATCTTATCATATTTTAACATTTTGTCTGATTTTAAGACTTCAAATAGTTTATTATTATTCTCTACGGTACTGGTGTTAGGATTTCTATACACACATCCAATCAACACTTTACCATTACACACACAATCAAAAGTACACCACACACTTTCTTGATACTTATACTCATCAAATTCATCACACTCTCGAGCATTCAGGTGTTTATCGACATATACGGCTACACCTCGCTGGTGATCCCTATTAATGAACATGTCAAAATTAGGGATGCAAAACTCTTTCTCACAAAAATTTTGTAAATTCTTAGGTATTAATTCAGTTAATGCAATTACACTTGGATAAATATTATCAATCCTAGAAAATAACTCCTTTTTTATTCAAGAAACCATCAACATTAGAATATAACATCTGGAAAAAATCTGAACTTTTGTTATTTACACTATGTACATGTTTGCCTTGTAGTCAATTGCCAGAGGAACCAGCTCTAGGGGTGGCCTCAGCGCCCTCGACAGCGTGTGATTGGGTTTTTGAGCCTGGTTTAAGTGTTACTATTTTCCAGTTTCTAATAGCCAAGTTTAGTTCTCCTGCCTCAGTTCTCCTTTGTTTCTCTTCTCTCAATGTTTTGTGTTTGTCTCGCTGGTTTTTCGTGAGGTCGTGGTTTATATAAATCTTTGTATCTCTGGGAGATTTATCTTTGTTCAGTTGGAGAGCTTTTTTCATAATTTCTTTTTTCTTTTCCTCCCCTCTCACTGTCACCCTGAGCATTCTTGGTCTATGACCCCCTTCTTTCCCCAGCCTTATGGGCTCTACCAGGAGGCTATGTTTCAGCCAACATCGCTCTGCTACCAAGACGTTCGCCTGCCAATGACTAAACTCGAGGTCCCAGGGTTCGCTCCCCTTAGAGGCCTGAACTTTTCTCCTCAGTTTGACCGGAAAATCGAACTCGACGTCTAGTCCTTCGGAAGGGGACGAAAAACGAGTCGGACCCGTGTGTGTTCTGGCTGCGCACGCTTAAGATACCACGGCAGTTGAAAATCGTGAAGAGCAGGGCATTGCCCGGCTGCCTTGGTGAAAAAAACAATGAAGAGATAGGTTGATTTCCCAGGTCCCACTCTTTGAAAACCAATTAGCCTTCTTGCCTTTCTGAAGCCTTGGTTAAAAAAGATGTGAATATGAATTTGAAGTGAGGGAGAGGGGATGGGCGCCGTCTTCGTGGTACTGGCCCCGGGAAAAGTTGAGGTGTGTGCCATCTCACTCCCCTACGACTCCAGGATTATGGAACTATCTAGGTAGGACCTCAGGACCTGGCCAGCTCATGGGTTTATGTGGTGCAGGCTTAAGGCTTGTTTCATGATCATTCTGGATCTTCTTCATCACATGGCACCTGTGACGTTAGTGCATATGGAATTCATTCTGAGCGTGGAGAGGTCATCTTGAGAAATTTAAACTGAAACAGTCAACATTATTTCAAGCTTTCTGCGCTTCACCACGTCCAATTGTCATCAACAATCAGGGGATGCAGGCTGTAGATAGTTTCTACTAACTGGAGCTGTAATACATCTCATGACGCTAAGGTGGCGCTGCCCATCTCCAAGCTAGTTGTACCTACAGAAAACAAACCGTTCTCATCAATGGCACTTACTCTCAACCTGCATACCTGACCTGTGGTGTTCCACAAGGATCTGTCCTTGGCCTGTTCTTTTCACTCTTTACACCTCCCCCTGTCCACCATCATCAACTCCCATTCTATAAAACACCACTTCTATGCTGATGACACCCAACTTCAAGACAGTGACTCACCTGATAATATACAGCGCCTGTTGACTCGCACCACTGAGTGTTACTCGGACATTAAGAACTGGATGACACACAATAGACTTCAGCTTAATGACGACAAAACAGAAGCTATCCTCATTGGCACCCGTCAGAAACTTTCTCAGCTGCCTCCTCTTTCTCTCCCATTATGTAACACATCAGTCCCAATTTCTGATTCAGCTAAAAACCTTGGTGTCTGCATTGACTCTACCCTCTCCATGAACAACTTTGTTTCTCAAACAGCCAGATCCTGCTACTATCATCTCCATCGTATAAGGCTGATCAGGAAGTATCTCTCTGTCGAAACAACTGCAAAACTCGTTCTCTCCTTCATAATGTCTCGCATTGACTATTGCAATTCACTCCTGTCTGGTCTTCCTGCCTCCACCATTCACATCCTACAGCGCATTCAAAACAATGCTGTACGCCTTGTACTCAAAAAGAAAAAAGCTGACCACATATCTCCTCTCCTGGCACAACTTCACTGGCTCCCTGTATCAAAGCGCATACAGTACAAACTAGACACCATGTGCTACAAAAGCCTCAATAACGCAGCCCCCGATTACCTGTCAAGCCTACTTGAGATCTATCTTCCCTTACGTACCCTCCGCTCTGCCTCCGATCCTCTGACTTTTCGCTTTCCACGCACTAAGCTCAATACCTATGGTCCACGAGCCTTCTCTGTTTCTGGTCCACTCTCCTGGAACAAACTTCCTCTCTCAGTCCGTCAGCAACCTACTTTTGTCTCCTTCAAGTCCGCTCTCAAAACTCACCTTTTCTCCTCCGCATAAAATCCTAACCTCACTCAACCCCCCCCCCCCCCCCCCCCCCTCTGCAGCCTGTCTCCGCTCGGAGGGAATCACATGGTTATAATATATAATTGTATATGCTATGCTCTCTATAATTTTCCATTGGTTTTATTCTTGCTTTTATTGCTTTTATTCTTTCTCCCCATTTATAGCCATGCGTGTGTGTGTGTGTGTGTGTGTGTGTGTGTGTGTGGTGTGTGTGTGTGGTGTGCGTGCGTGTGTGTTGCGTGCGTGCGTGCGTGCGTGCTTGCGTGTGTGTCTGCTTCAGCGCTTAGATTTGATTTTATCAAGATTTTGCGCTATATAAATATTGTAATTATTATTATTATTACCTTTGGAAGGTTGACTCAGAGGTCGTGGCAGACCACGGCATCAGACTCACAACAAAGATTGCCGTGTACAGGGCAGTAGTCTTGAGCGCCCTGCTGTACTGCTTCGAGGCTTGGATTGCCCACCGACGGCACATTTAACAACTGGAAGGGTTCTACCAGAGATGTCTGTGTGAAGTCTGCAACATCAGGTGGCAAGATGGAATGTCCATCCTTCAAAGTTCCGAAAAAATTTGGCTTGCCAAGAACAGAGTTTCTACTGATCAAGAGTTCCATGGACAGCAAAGACAAACAACGACAGTCTTGATGGAGGCAGACACAAGAAGATCATTGATAAAGAAGATTAGGAAAATACAAGCAACATTTCTAGGACGTTTTATAAGGAAAGGGGAATTAGAGCACCTGGTCACAACAGAAAAGCTGGAGGGAAGAGAGCACCAGGGAGAAAATATTGGACGGACTTACAATCAGGGCGGCTGAGGACAGAGAGGGTGGTAGATGTACTTGCAGCGACGAGGGATAGATTCATATGGAAGGCCATGATCGCCAGCAACATGCGGCAGGGCACACGATGATGATGATGATGATGATGATGATGATGATTGATGATGATGATGATGACTGATCAAGTGACAGTTTTGTTGGACAAGACATGCCTTCATAGAAGACAACCGTGTCCCAAAGATGGTTCTGTATGGAAAACTGAAGAAGAAAAAATACCGTGACCAGGGAAGACCACTAAAGCAGTACAGGGACACTCTGAAGGCCAGCCACATCAGCTTTGGTACCAACACCACCCACGGCTGTTCCAATCCAACTCTTTAGTTGAAGAAGCCCCTAGCTGTGACCTGACCTTATTTCAGCTGGAGAGGGCAGACCATGCACATTACGCCTGCTGATAGGGGTTGTGCAGTGGAAGGAACAAAAATGAGTTAGTTGCTATATAGTCTTAGATTTTACAGCGCCTTTTAACGGTCTATCTGATATGTAAATGACTGTGTTGCCGATACAAGTAGCATTAAAATGATACCAAACATGACCAGATTAATCTAATAGACTACGCTACTGCATCCTGTACAAAACTGGCTTAATTTCACGGAGTAGAGCGATTTTGTCAAATCTCTTTTTCGCAATTTTCAACCCTTCTAGCTAAGCTTCTGAGGTATTCACACACTATTAGAACTATGTCACACAAATTTCAACATTTCAGAAAGCGTCTTCACTTAATTAGAAAAATTCCACCGCGGCAGGAAAGGAGAGAGACGCGGTATAATTACCCCGCTATAAGAGCGACAACTTAACCGACACGATGTTTCACCTTGTACAGACCGTTTTCATTCTCTTTTCTTGTGTTCGAGAGAGAGATGCTACAATCTTCAAGACATTGTCATACGTATTGCCCATCACTTATCACATCCCAGCAGATGGTTTCCGGCTTAATTCGAGTGAGGAGAGCGACGCAAGTTAAGTACCCCCATCTTCACGAAGTTGGCCACTTGACTTGTCTAACTCGGCAAGGGCACACTAAACACTGTTCATCACTGGAAGTGTTCGGATTTTTTGTTTGTTTGTTTGTTGGTGTTGTTGTTGTTGTTTTGTCTTTTTTTTTTTTTTTTTTTTTTTTTTGTCTGCTTGAGTCGCTCAATACATGTACATCAGAGTGGGGCACTCGGACACAATCGGTTCTGTTCACCTTCGGTGCCTTTCTAATAAGGTTACATCAGTATTGACGAACAGAAACAACAGGTTTATCACTCAAAATAGTAGATCTTATATTTTATTCAAGGAGATGCTTTACTGCAGCCAAACATAATTGATATTATGTATTATGTTCCGTTGTGTTTGTCGGTGAATGCAGAATACTATGTTGGCAATTTGGGCCCAGCCTGTGAGAATACTGGTGACAAACAGATGTAAGAAAGGTAAATTCACACATTTTAGAAAGCAAAGATTTATATACATGTACGACAACGTCCAAGCTGTGCCTATATGTCTGTACTAACAAAGAGATGTCATTCAAATAAATTATATTCCATGTCACAGAATGTGTTGTCATCATTCTCGCAAGTCACTACACTCGACTGATCCTGGTAAGCATTACAGTATTTAAAATTTTGCTAAGTAAAGTGGGATAAGAACGACTTATTTGTTGTCACTATAAAATATTTGTAAATGTATTCTTGTTCTGGTTAAAGGAAACGATACACATGAGTCTGTACACTGTATTATACATGACGTTTCGCCGAATCTATATTAGGGGATCATAAAGTTGACATGAGTGTGGCATTTTGTCCCAAAGTTCTTCTCTCTCTCTCTCTCTCTCTCTCTCTCTCTCTCTCTCTCTCTCTCTCTCTCTCTCTCTCTCTCTCCTCTCCTCCTTCTCTCTCTCTCTCTCTTCTCAAGTGTGTGTACTTTCCTGGAGTCTGTAATGGCTTCTAATGACTAACAAGATGTTAAGCAGATGTTTCTTTCATGTTTCATTGATCTGAGACTGCCACTTCATTAATAGTAGCAGGGTCCTATCTTGAATAGTGCTGCTTCCTTTTGTAAACAGTACCACTGTCTAGTCATGGATGTGTGTGTGCTTAGATTTGATTTTATCAAGATTTTGCGCTATATAAATATTGTAATTATTATTATTATTATTATTATTATAATTATATGGATATATCCGACACGTGAATAAACAGATGTCTCCAGGGTAACCGATCAGACATGGATGGATTTTCCGTTAGCATGGCTGGCATCCCAGCTGCAGGCCGAAAGCGAAAGAGAAGGAAATATTTTCGCAGGTCAATTATACAGGTTATGGAACTGTCGGAAAGTGTATCAACCATCTGAAATATCAGATGCTGGAAACAATGACATTACAAGTTCATAGAGTATTACATCTATTGGTTGGTACAGGAACAAACACATTATTATCACCAGGTGCCTTGACACCATGGCGTTGGCAATCATGGCCTTCCATCTGTTTCTATCTCTCAACAAACACAGTATAACAAGAAACGCCTGTTTCCTGTTGATAAGTTCCTATTACCAACTCAGTGAATAAGTGTCCTTCGTGTTTAGCTTTGTAATTTTCCGCTTCCTCAGTGTGAAGGGATGAGAGAGAGAAAGAGAGACAGACAGAGAACACCGTCATTTCAACAATCATAGCCAAATAATAGCTTAGGCCTACTTAATTCCACTTCACTACATTACTCTATGTGCCCCACTCTCAAACATCGTCTACTTCACGTTAATCCACTGAGCAGTGCTGACGGTATCTTCAAATTCAGGGCAAATAAATCACAAACGATTAAGGAGGAATTTTTCAATTTCCGTCTAGACAGAGTCAGGAGACAGAAACGTTTACTTGACAAAACGTGGATGCCGACAAAACCTTTGACTTATTTGTAAAGTCGCTTTCAAAAGAGTGAAAAATCGCCACTTGTTAACAAATGTGAAGAAGAGAAAGACCCGCGTCAGTTGCTTGCTGAGACACGGAATGTCTATCACAGCGTGTGATCAGGGGGGTCAAGGGCCAGGCTAGGAGCCACGCCTCTCGAGCAACTAACGATGCTGTTTCTGGTCATTTT
>JAPXFY010004351.1:7500-18262 GCA_030674185.1 Monoplex corrugatus | reverse complement strand
CCTCTTTGTCTCTATTAAAACTTATCGGCAATAACAGGGAGACAAGAGGGCTCGATCGGTTATAGCAGGGATGCCGAGACGGGCTCTGCAGCAGAAAGGCCTAGGCCTAGACTCAGCACGCCACGCAGTAGGCCTAGATCTAGATCTAGGCTAGCCTTGGTATACTGTGTACTGTACACTGAAAGAACGCTTCGCAATGCGAGCGTGATGCGCGCGCAAGCGTGTAGGCCTAAGGCCACCGAGTCAGTGACTGACTGCGCCATCATTCAGTTTGTAAGCTTACTGCACACTTACACCAGACCAGATCTAGGCCTAGATCTACTGTTTATCTTTCCATGATTTACAAAAGTCAAGAGTTAGTTGATCAGTCCTTATTTCCCTTGATATCTGATATAACAGGGATCTGATATAACAGGGATTTTGATTTGGTCCCATCATCCCTGTTATATCAGGTTTCCACTGTATATGTATATGACCGGCTCCTACTCGGAGTTAAATTAAGCGAGCCATGAGCTTGTCAGGAAGACTGGGACCACACAGTCGAGTCTCTCATCCTCTTTATTGATGAATCTTCATGATAGAGCGTGTTGTCCAAGAAAAATTTTCTGACCAACCCCGCAGGTGTCTGTATCTCTCCGGCGTGAGATGGTGTTACGAAAGGGAGCGTAGATTTACAGCCGTGTCACACAATCTCAAATCCGAAATGAGAGTCAAGAAGCATCATCATCATCATCATCATCATCATCATCATCATCATCACGATCATTCCCTAGTTCTCATCATCACCATAGCATTTTAGTCCTGTTCTCTCACTGGACGAAGCAGCAGGGAAGTTGCAGTCTTTTTCTCTGTCTCTCTTTTTTTTTTTTTTTTTTTTTTTTTTGTATGTGGTGTTTGTTTGTTTGTTTGTTTGTGATCTTACATTCACGCTTGACAAAGGCCAAGTTGCCCGAAAATTTGCGCCTGTCTTGTCTTGTCTGGTTGTATTAAATACGCGTTCTGATTCTATTTTCGTAGATGTTTTTTTTTTTTCTGGTTCCTTAGCTTTTTGTGACAAACAGTCCCAGATTTTGTGTCCTTCCCTCCCCCTCCCCCTCCCCCTCCCCTACCCCCTCCCCCCTCGGAGCCTCCACACACACACACACACACACACACACACACACACACAGTCACACTTTCCGAACCCTGATCTTATGATGACCTCAGTTTCAGTAGATCTAGGAGTGTGTGTTTTTCTGGAGGGCAGAAATGGGGTCTCGAGGAGAGGGGCAGTCTAGTCACACAGCAGCAGTGCAGAAAATGGGTACAGCTTAAAAAAATTAATAATACAAAGAAGAAAATGGGCTATGGTTTCGGGGGGGGGGGGGGGGCAGGGGGAGTAGATGGTTGGGGTGGGGGGGGGGGGGGAGGGGTGGCTGAAGAAAGCCTTGAGAGGATGGGAGGAGACTGACATTTTGCAAGAGTGCAGAGTAAGGACTTTTTTTCTTTTTTTTTTCTTTTTCGTTTTCTTTTTTGTTGTTGTTGTTGTTGTTTTTTAGAATGTGTGGAGAGGGGGGGGGAGAGAAACGCATTTTGATCATTTTGAACGTAACGTACCCTTTTTTCTTTCTTTTTTTTCTTTTTTAATGTTTCATGTTCTTTTTCTTTCTGGTTTTTACTTTTTGTGTGTGTGTGTGTGTGTGTGTGTGTGTACACACTTACCAAAGCGGATGTGCTTTAAATTCAAACCTACCTCATGCCTCTTTCCCTCTCCTTCCCCAAAACAAACGGACTTTAACCCTTTGACTCCTGCACCCTACCCACCAACTGCAAAAACTCTAAACCCTTTGGCTCCTGCACCCTATCCACCAACAGCAAAAACTTAAAACCCCTTTGACTCTCTCACCCTTTCCACCAGCTTCCTCCCCAAAGCAGATGGACTTTAAACCTGCTTCTCTCCCTCTCCCTCTCCCTCCCTAAAGCATATGGACATTAAATCCTGCTGCTTTTCTCCCTCCCCCCTCCCCAAAGCAGATGGACTTTAAACCTCCTATTTCTTTCCCTGTCCCATCCCAAAGGACATGGACTTTAAACCTACAGCTTCTCTCCCTCTCCCTCTCCCTCCCTAAAGCAGATGGACTTTAAACCTGTTTCTCTCCCTCTCCCTCTCCCTCCCTAAAGCATATGGACTTTAAAACCTCCTGCTCGTCTCCCTCTCCATCCCTTAGACTGCCACCTCCTTCCTCCCTTTTCTCCTCCACAGAAAGCGTCAGTGGCCATTTACACTGATCCTGTTGTTTTTGATGAGGTCAGCCAGTTCATATCGTTGAAATGGCCAGCACCATGGATACATTCCTCGGTCACGACGCTGTCCAGGAAAGGTCATCTTCAGCTGGGCCATGACTGTTGCGTGGTTAGCCTTAGCTCCCAGCAAAGTCATGCTGAAGATCCTGTTGAACAACTGTTGATAGATGTATACGATAGCTGAAGATAATCCCTGTTATGTTCGTATATGGATGGATGAATGGATGGATGGATGTGTGTGTGTGTGTGTGTGTGTGTGTGTGTGTGTGTGTGTGTGGTGTGTGTGTGTATGTATGTGTGTATGTATGTGTGTATGTATGTATGTGTGTATGTATGTATGTATGAATGTATGTAGGTATGTATGTATGTATGTATGTATATATGTGTGTATGTATGTATGTATGTATATATGTGTGTATGTATGTATGTATGTATGTATATAAATGTGTATGTATGTATGTATGTATGAATGTATGTATGTATATAAATGTGTATGTATGTATGTAAATGTGTATGTATGTATGTATGTATGCATGTATGTATGTATATATGTATGTATGTATGTATGTATGTATACATGTGTGTATGTATGTATGTATATATGTAGATATATATGTATGTATGTATATATGTATATATGTATATATGTATGTATGTATGCATGTATGTATGCATGTATGTATGTATGTATGTATGTATATTCCTTGCTGACTTTCAGTTACAGGATGCCAGAGTGGAAAGGCGCGCTATGCGTAATCATTGACCTTGTTTATCTTGAGCGCGCCGAGTCTCTATAGCGAGAGCAGAGGCTAGAGCTGCCACCATTTTTCTGCCCACACCGTCGCGCTCAACCGAACGCGGCTTCTGCCCAACCCCTCTGCAATGCGATACGGAAGCGCTGCTGTCGCGCCCAGAGAGCAAAACGGAAATCTACACTCTTGTTCAAAAACATTGTAGTACTAAAACTTAAAGCGATTTAATTTGACGCCACATCATTCATGTAAAAGCTGAGAGATTACGCTACCCATTCAGCTAGCATAGAAGCAGATACAAAGTACAAAAACTGTAAGCTCAGAACAGTGTTCAGTATGTATGTATGTATGTATGTATGTATGTATGTATGTATGTGTGTATGTATGTATGTATGTGTGTGTGTATGTATGTATGTACATGTATGAATGTATGTATGTATGTGAACAGTGTTCTGAGCTTACTGTTTTTGTACTTTGTATCTGCTTCTATGCTAGCTGAATGGGTAGCGCAAACTGTGTTAGATTTGAGAAATTCTACAACATGGGAGATAATTCTCAAGAGTTATGTCCTTTGATTAATATTATAAAAATTCTCCCTGCTTCCCTCTTATTTCTTTTGAGAGATTACGCTTTCCATAGACATCAAGCAAGAAAGAAACACATATATCAAACACACGCCACACAGCCGTTTAGAACAGACAAGAAAGGTCAATTCTATTTTACGAAATTGTGTTTGTCCCGTGAAAATTGCACAATTGTAATTGATCACTACGAGTAGAATATTAATATTGTCGTATTCATTTCACTGGAGTAGACAGATACATGCACACACATCATCATCATCATCATCAGGTGCCCTGCCGCATATCGTTGGCGATCATGGACTTCCATCTGTCTCTATCTCTCGTTGCCCCTAGCATCTCCCCCACCCTCCTCGTCCCCAGCCATCTGCAAGTCCGTCCAGCATTTTCTCCCTGGGTCTACCTGGTGCTCTCTTTCCCTCCAGCTTTCCCGTTGTGACCAGGTGCTCCAAATTCCCCTTCCTCATAAAATGGCCTATAAATGTTGCCTGCCTTTTCCTAATCTTCCTTATGAGTGATCTACTTGTGTCTGCCTCCATCAAGACTGTGCATACTCAACACATCACAATACACAGAACAGTAGATCGATGTATACCTGATACTGTCTTTGGTGCAGTGAAAATACTACCTCACAGTCCATTGTTAGCAGCAGCAGCCACGAGGATTAAAACGAGGAACGTGTGAAGATAATAATACTGTTAAAGGAAACATATTCTGCACTGGACACAGGCAGTAATTTTGTTTGTTTGTGTGTGTGTGTGTGTGTGTGTGTGTGTGTGTGTGTGTGTGTGTGTGTGTGTGTGTGTGTGTGTGTGTGTGTGTGTGTAGGAATGTTCCTCTATACATTCTATCATCCCCCTTCCTCATAAAATGGCCTATAAATGTTGCCTGTCTTTTCCTAATCTTCCTTATGAGTGATCTACTTGTGTCTGCCTCCATCAAGACTGTCTCGTTTGTTTTCTTTGCTGTCCATGGAACTCTCAACATTCTTCTTAGAAACCACATCTCGGCTGCCTCAATCTTGCTCTGGCTTTGCTTGCTGACTGTCCACGCCTTACATCCGTATAATAGTATTGGTTCTATATAACATTCAAGGACTCTCTTCCTGATGTTAACTGATAGGCATTTGTTGGTAAGAATGCTTGTCATCTTCCCGAATGCTGTTTTGGCTTGGCCGATTCTGCCGGCTATTTCCGATGTGCATCTGCCGTCTGATGAAATGATCGTTCCCAGGTATTTAAACTTATCAACCTTTGTCAAGGTTGTGCCATTTGCTGTTATTTTTCATGAAGGGATTTCATGTTTTTTACTGATCACCATGACTTCAGTCTTCCTGCTGTTTAGTTCCAACCCCTTACCTTTGCTTTCTATTTCTAGTATATTCACAAGGTAGAGACAAAGAAGGCGGAGATTTCCTGGCACTGACCTAGATAAGGGCAGCGTGAGGAATGCAGGAGGGGCCCAGTTGTGTAAAAGAAAGTCAGCTAGAGGGCAGTGCCCAATTCAGTAGATAGAGGGAGAGAAGGGCTGGAACAGCCTTGGAATGGACCAGCAAGGCAGAAAATGATAGGAAGACATGACAGAAAGCAAAGGAACAAGGCAGAAACAAAGAGAGTGACAGAAAAGAGGAAATTTCTAGCACAGAATTTTCAGAAGGTGGGGATACTTTTTATACAGAAAGAGCCCCCAGCATCCCCAAGGGGGGAACGTATGTACGTATGGAGGTATGTATGTATAGATAGATAAATAGATAGGTAGATAGATAGATAGACAGACAGACAGACAGATAGATAGATAGATAGATAGATAGATAGATAGATAGATAGATAGATAGATAGATAGATAGATAGATAAGTAGAGAGATAGATAGAGAGAGAGAGAGAGATCGATCACCTGTACTGTACTGTTAAAATCACCTGTACTGGATGCAGTAAACGCTGTCAGCCCGTTTAGAAGCTTCCTCAACTCATTTACCAGCTTTCACTCCCTCACCCTATCCACCAGCTTCGTGCATAGAATGACTTGCAGGGTGGCTGAGGATGGACAGGGATGGGAGATGTACTTCCAACGACAAGGCATAGATACGTATGCAGGGCCATGATCGCCTACGCCATGTGACAGGGCACATCATGATGATGATGATGATGATGATGATGATGATGATGATGATGAGGGTGAGGGAGTGAAAGGGTTAAGTTTTTTTTACTGGTGGGAGGGGTGAGGGAGTCAAAGGGTTAAGTGTTTTTACTGGTGGAAAGGGTGAGGGAGTCAAAGGGTTAATTATTTTACTTGTGGAAAGGATGAGGGAGTCAAAGGGTTAATTTTTTTACTTGTGGAAAGGGTGAGGGAGTCAAAGGGTTAAGATTTTTTACTGGTGGAAGGGGTGAGGGAGTCAAAGGGTTAAGTGTTTTTACTGGTGGAAAGGGTGAGGGAGTCAAAGGGTTAATTATTTTACTTGTGGAAAGGGTGAGGGAGTCAAAGGGTTAATTTTTTTACTTGTGGAAAGGGTGAGGGAGTCAAAGGGTTAAGATTTTTTACTGGTGGAAGGGGTGAGGGAGTCAAAGGGTTAAGTTTTTTACTGGTGGAAGGGGTAAAGGAGTCAAAGGGTTAAGTGTTTTTTTTACTGGTGGAAGGGGGTGAAGGAGTCAAAGGGTTAAGATTTTTCACTGGTGGAAGGGGTGAGGGAGTCAAAGGGTTAATTTTTTTTACTGGTGGAAAGGGTGAGGGGAGTCAAAGGGTTAAGTTTTGAAGCTGGTGAGTGAGTCAAAGGGTTAATCTTTCGATTCCGAAATTTCTCTCTCCCTTCCCTTCGCCAGCCCCACATCTTTGTACTAGATCTTTAATGGTGGCTGGGTGATAGTCTTTCAGTTTTTATACCTACTTTTCATCATTTTAATTCAGCCGCTCAAGTCGGACATTTTATCTGTGAATTGTGTTTACACCTTAGCCTACTGTGTTCGCCCAACGCTACAGCTTCCAAACCTTTGTGTTCTGCGTTCTCTGGATTTTAGTGTTGTGAACTGACCAACCCACACACCAACCTGCTAGTGTCTTCCTCTCCTGCCTGGCTCGCAATTATGGACCCGTCTTTTATAAAACAAATTGGACTGACACTTTTTAAACACAGCAAATGCTACCTCGGTGGAGGCGTCTACCAGCGCATACGTACATTGGGGCTGTGTAGCAAGCCCCGCACTGCGCGATCCTGTCGTGGTGGACGTCTCCACCGTCTTTGGCACAACCTGCCTCCTGCTCGACGCCACTTTTCGTCTCCTGCTTCTTCTTCTCCTCCACTGCCCCTGCCCTTGACCTCGCTGCTGCAAGCTTTGTCTCCTCCTCTGCCGTCTTCGCCTTCGCCTTCTGTCCTGATGGTGCCGCCTTCGCCTTCTGTCCCGCCGGTGCCGCTCTCGCCTTCTGTCCCGTTGGTGCCGCCTTCGTCGCCACCTCAGCCGCCACCATATGACTGTGATAGGCTGAAACTATGCCTTTTTAATGCTCAGTCGGCATGCACTGGTGACAAAGCCGATGTTATTGCTGACTTTGTCGCAGATGAGCATGTTGACATTGCTTTTATCACGGAGACATGGCTTAACCCCCTTGGTCACGAACCTATACTTGCTAGCCTCACTCCGAGTGGTTACAGGCTTGCTTCTTTCCATCGCTCATCCCGAGGTGGCGGTATCGCCATCCTCTACAACGACTCACTCCATTCCCGCCTATCTTTCTCGCAGTCTCTGCCTTTCTCCCATCCTTCTTTCGAGCACGTTGAAGTATCCTTCCAATCCACCCCTCACCCCGTCACCTTCTCCTGTGTCTATCGACCCCCACCTAGCTCTGCCAACAAACTCACCACATCCATGTTTTCTCTCGACTTTGACCAATTGCTTGACCACTACTGCCTCTTACCTGGAAATCTCATCATTCTAGGTGATATCAATGTCCACTATGACAACACTCACCGTTATGACACAAGACATATCATCAACTCTCTGTCCAATCATAATATGACTCAACACATTTCTGAACCAACCCATCAAAAAGGTCACATTCTTGACTGGATCATTTCTCGTGATCATCACAATTCCGCTACTGACAACTGCTTAGTTCTTTCTACCCGTCTAACTTCAGCCCTTCCATCTGACCACTCTGCAATTCTCTGTTCTCTCGACATTTCTCCTCCTTCCCGTACCATGCGCACAGTGACTCGACGCAATCTCAAATCTATCGACCTCTCCACATTTTCATCTGATGCCTCCCGTCTCCTTTCTGAAAAGTCACATAACCTTGCCGATGAATTCTATACTACTCTCCACCATCTTCTGGACACTCATGCTCCAGCCACAACCCGTCTCTTACCTGACCGCCCCCCTACCCCCTGGCTCACTCATGAGATCGCCTGTGCAAAACGTGCCCGCCGCAGAGCAGAGCGCCGCTGGCGCAAATCCAAACTCACTGTACACAGGCAACTTTTCCAAGCCTCTAAAACAAAAGTATCCACCCTCATTGCATCAGCAAAAACAAGCTATTTCCAAACCAAAATCCTGAATGCCTCTTCTTCAAAAGAACTCTTTACAACCATGAATCATCTCCTTGGCACACGAAAAGATTTACCTCTCCCAACAAAACATACAAATGAAGAACTCCCATCTGTATTCTCCAACTATTTCACCACCAAAATACAAACTCTTCGTGACAGGCTTGACAGGACACCCTGTCAACCATGCCCACCTGACCCTTCCTTCTCTGGCACACCTCTTACTACTTTTACCCCAGTCTCACAAGAAGAAATTCTCAACACAATCAGATCCATGTCGTTCAAAACCTGCGAACTGGATCCTCTTCCAGGTTCTGTCTACGCCGACTGTCTCCCTACTCTCCTCCCATTCATCACTGACATCATCAACACTTCTCTTCAAACTGGAACTGTCCCAGATTCTTTCAAGTCTGCTATTGTTCACCCTCTCCTCAAGAAACACAATTTAGATCCAAATGAACTGAAAAATTACCGGCCTATCTCTAATCTCTCTTTCTTGTCAAAACTCCTTGAAAAAGTCGTCCTCAACCAGCTGAACTCTCACCTGTCTGCCAACAATCTCCTCAATCCTTTCCAGTCAGCCTACCGCCAGTGCCATAGCACTGAAACTGCCCTACTACACATTCTCAACAATCTCCTCCTTGCAACTGATACTGGCAAAGTCTCTCTCCTCACACTCCTTGATCTGTCTGCAGCCTTTGATACCATTGATCATGGTATTCTCCTTTCTAGACTTCATCATACTTTTGGCATCTCTGACATTGCTCTGTCTTGGTTCACTTCATACCTATCAAACAGAAAACAAACCGTTCTCATCAATGGCACTTACTCTCAACCTGCATACCTGACCTGTGGTGTTCCACAAGGATCTGTCCTTGGCCCTGTTCTTTTCACTCTTTACACCTCCCCCCTGTCCACCATCACCAACTCCCATTCTATAAAACACCACTTCTATGCTGATGACACCCAACTTCAAGACAGTGACTCACCTGATAATATACAGCGCCTGTTGACTCGCACCACTGAGTGTTACTCGGACATTAAGAACTGGATGACACACAATAGACTTCAGCTTAATGACGACAAAACAGAAGCTATCCTCATTGGCACCCGTCAGAAACTTTCTCAGCTGCCTCCTCTTTCTCTCCCATTATGTAACACATCAGTCCCAATTTCTGATTCAGCTAAAAACCTTGGTGTCTGCATTGACTCTACCCTCTCCATGAACAACTTTGTTTCTCAAACTGCCAGATCCTGCTACTATCATCTCCATCGTATAAAGCTGATCAGGAAGTATCTCTCTGTCGAAACAACTGCAAAACTCGTTCTCTCCTTCATAATGTCTCGCATTGACTATTGCAATTCACTCCTGTCTGGTCTTCCTGCCTCCACCATTCACATCCTACAGCGCATTCAAAACAATGCTGCACGCCTTGTACTCAAAAAGAAAAAAGCTGACCACATATCTCCTCTCCTGGCACAACTTCACTGGCTCCCTGTATCAAAGCGCATACAGTACAAACTAGACACCATGTGCTACAAAAGCCTCAATAACGCAGCCCCCGATTACCTGTCAAGCCTACTTGAGATCTATGTTCCCTCACGTACCCTCCGCTCTGCCTCTGATCCTCTGACTCTTCGCTTTCCACGCACTAAGCTCAATACCTATGGTCCACGAGCCTTCTCTGTTTCTGGTCCACTCTCCTGGAACAAACTTCCTCTCTCAGTCCGTCAGCAACCTACTTTTGTCTCCTTCAAGTCCGCTCTCAAAACTCACCTTTTCTCTCCTGCATAAAATCCTAACCTCACTCAACCCTCCCCTCTGCAGCCTGTCTCCGCTCGGAGGGAATCACATGGTTATAATATATAATTGTATGCTATGCTCTCTATAATTTTCCATTGCTTTTATTCTTGCTTTTATTGCTTTTATTCTTTCTCCCCACTTATAGCCATGCGTGTGTGTGGGTGTGTGTGTGTGTGTGTGTGTGTGTGTGTGTGTGTGTGTGTGTGTGTGTGTGTGTGTGTCTGTATGTGTGCGTGCGTGTGTGTGCGAGCGTGCGTGCCTGCGTGTGTGTCTGCTTCAGCGCTTAGATTTGATTTTATCAAGATTTTGCGCTATATAAATATTGTAATTATTATTATTATTAGATGAGACTCGAGATCCTGTGCGCAGTATGCATTTTGCGATCGTACCTGAACCCGAATCGGCCAAGCCAAAACAGCATTCAAGAAGATGACAAGCATTCTTACCAACAAATGCCTATCAATTAACATCAGGAAGAGAGTTCTTGAATGTTACATAGAACCAATACTGTTTTACGCATGTGAGGCGTGGACAGTCAGCAAGCAAAGCCAGAACAAGATTGAGGCAGCCGAGATGCGGTTTCTAAGAAGGATGTTGAGAGTTCCATGGACAGCAAAGAAAACAAACGAGACAGTCTTGATGGAGGCAGACACAAGTAGATCATTCATAAGGAAGATTAGGAAAAGACAGACAACATTTATATAGGCCATTTTATGAGGAAGGGGGATTTGGAGCACCTAGTCAAAACGGGAAAGCTGGAGGGAAAAAGAGCACACCACACACACACACACACACACGCACACACACA
>JAPXFY010004351.1:0-2500 GCA_030674185.1 Monoplex corrugatus | reverse complement strand
GGGGAAGGGGGGAAAGGGGGGGGGGGTGGGAACTATCTAATCCTTTTCCAACACCACCAGAACAACAATGATGTTAAGATGGGACAGTGAGAAGGAGTTTTAATTAATGTAGCGCATCCCCGGGATTCAAACCCACAACCATTAGCATGTGAATCCGACGCTCAAACCAAACTGAGCTACTGGGGCCTGCCAGCCCCACATCTCTGCACTAGACCTTTGATGGTGGTCTGAGTGATAGTCTTTCAGATAAGACTCTAGATCCCCAGCGCAGTATGCATTTTGCGATCGTAGCTGAACCCCGAACAAACGACCAAGCAGCAGCAGTTGTAGTAGTAGTAGTAGTAGTATTGTTGTTAGACTATTATAAATTGTCACTGCTTATGTTATGTGTTGCTTTAATTCGATTTTCGTTCATTTCCTAATATCCTCCATGCCCCAACTGGGGGGGGGGGGGGTCAGATTGTTTTGTATCAAACCCAGCCGACTGCGTAAAGCCACAATCAGGGCTCTAACCGTTTCAAAAACATGCACAATTACTTCAACAGGAAAAAAAAAAAGAAAAAGAAAATTAAGTGCACATATCAATGCATTCCCCCACATAATCTAAAGAGATGCCCCTGGCGTTGACCATTCTATACAATCTATCAAAAAGGGAATTTAAAAAAAAAACAACACTTCAATACAAATTTAAACATAACTAAGGACACTAAAACATACATAAAAACGGGCAATAAACTACCTAAAATTGCTTTCGCATATCTCATTTCCCAAAAGCCAAAAATGCACTGAATACATGTACTCAATTATCAATCCTAAAAAGAAAGTGCGTAAGACTTTATAGAACACATACAGGTGAATGGACCAGCAAGGCAGAAAATAATAGAAAGAAATGACAGAAACAAAGAGAGTGACAGAAAAGAGGAAAAGTTCTAGAACAGAATTTCCAGAAGGTGGGGATACTATTTATACTGAAAGGAAACTGGGTTCTTCCCCCCACCCCGTTGTCCCCACAGGGGGTGGGGTGGGGAGGGGAGAACTGGGGTCAAAGGATCTAATAAACATTTATATGGGGGAACTGAGGTCAAAGGATCTAATAGACATCATATTTGGGAACTGGGGTCAAAGGATCTAATAAACATTTATATGGGGGAACCGGGGTCAAAGGATCTAATAAACATTTATAGGGGGGAATTGGGGTCAAGGATCTAATAAACATTTATATAGGGGAACTAGGGTCAAGGATCTAATAAACATTTATATGGGGGAACTGGGGTCAAAGGATCTAATAAACATTTATATAGGGGAACTAGGGTCAAGGATCTAATAAACATTTATATGGGGGAACTGGGGTCAAAGGATCTAATAAACATTTATATAGGGGAACTAGGGTCAAGGATCTAATAAACATTTATATAGGGGAACTAGGGTCAAGGATCTAATAAACATTTATATGGGGGAACTGGGGTCAAGGATCTAATAAACATTTATATAGGGGAACTAGGGTCAAGGATCTAATAAACATTTATATGGGGGAACTGGGGTCAAAGGATCTAATAAACATTTATATAGGGGAACTAGGGTCAAGGATCTAATAAACATTTATATAGGGGAACTAGGGTCAAGGATCTAATAAACATTTATATGGGGGAACTGGGGTCAAAGGATCTAATAAACATTTTATGGGGGAACTGGGGTCAAAGGATCTAATAAACATTTATATGGGGGAACTGGAGTCAAAGGATCTAATAAACATTTATATAGGGGAACTAGGGTCAAGGATCTAATAAACATTTATATAGGGGAACTAGGGTCAAGGATCTAATAAACATTTATATGGGGGAACTGGGATTAGGATCAAATAAACATTAAAAACATTCTACTGAATCCCTCCCCCCCCCCCCCCCTCGCAAAAAAGGGAACGATTTCTAACTCTTTAACAACGCAACCATTTTTTGTTGAAAACGACGCACGATGAACATGTCCCCAGACAGCAAAACGGTTCCCACTTTATAGAAGCAGGGGAGAGGGACGAGGCCTTACAGCCAAAAAGTGAACCTACTTTTCTTTAACCCTTTCACACCCGCACCCTGATCACCAGCATCCTGCATCGGCAGCCATGCCTGGCAAGGCAAAAAAACTTAACCCTTTGACTCCCTCACCCTTTCCACCAGCTTCCTGGTGGTGGAAAGGGTGAGGGAGTCAAAGGGTTAAAGGTATTTCTTCATCGCACGAAACCGTAGACTGACCACGAACAAGGCAGTACGGGAACTGTTAATTAACCCTTTGACTCCCGAACCTTGTTCACCAGCATCCTGCATTGTCAACCATGCTACCGAAACAAAAACGTAACCCTTTGAGGGAGTCAAAGGGTTAAGTTTTTGCAGTTAGTGAATAGGGTGCGGGAGTCAAAGGGTTAAATTAATTAACCTCACTCGCTTGGTATATATATGTCTGAACAACCCCCGTGACCCTGTCTTTTTACTTTTGTCCCTGTTCACAC
>JAPXFY010004350.1:5000-18265 GCA_030674185.1 Monoplex corrugatus | reverse complement strand
GAAAAAAAAAAATTTAAAAAAAAGTTTCCCACACACTTTTTATCCTGCGGTTCGGGTCTGCCATTCTGACCACCATTTGATACGAGCCAGACTTGCAGAGTGGCTGAGGACAGAGAGGGCAGGAGATGTACTCGCAGCGACGAGGGATAGATAGATCTGTACGGAGGGCCATGATCGCCAACGCCATGCTGCAGGGTTACATGATGATGATGATGAATTTTGCGAGCGGGTCACAATCACGACGGGGGTACCTTGTGTGGGTCATGAACTGACCGTTATTCGATAGTTTGGGGAACTTTGCTGTTTTTGATAAATTCAAGTAGATGTATCGAACTTTCTGATAGATGTATATTGGGATTTCACTGATCTAAACATGGAGTAAAGAAAATTCTTACGATGATGCGACGGAAATTTCCGTCCTGAGGCAATGGAGGGATCTGATTATAAGATGAATCCTCTCTCGTCCTTCGTCTGTCTGAAACACAAAACACACACACACACACACACACACACACACACACAACACACACACAACACACACACACACAACACCAACCCCACACCACACACCTTAAAATTACACGTGTGCAGGCGCAGGCACACACACACGTGTACTAACGCATGCACATAACCGTACGCACGCATGCAAAACCTACACAAAAACGCACATACCGCACGCATACACTTACTTTAATCATGCATACATAGACTGACAAACAGATTTGACTGACAGATAGACAGCAGACAGACACACACACACACACACACACACATAAATAATATATATAATATATATATATATAATATATTATGTATAGATCACACACACACACACACACCCCCCACACACACACACACCCAAAACAAAACACACAAAATATATATATTAATATATACAAAAACCCCCACAAACACACACACCCACAACACACACACCACACACACACACACACACACACACACACACACACACGCAAAACCCCACACACACACTACTTACCCACTGCTTTCCATTTCCCACAGTACCACTGCTGCCCCAAGTTGCGGAGGGGGATTCAAGGGCAGCTCCCGAGATGTTGTGCTGAAACCATCATCATCATGGAATATTGTGAAAATAGAAACCAGGAACAGAAAAAATGAGAATAACAGGATGGTTAATCCATTTTAAAACAATCTGCTTTTCTAAAACAGGAAGCTCTTGCCTCCCACCAATAAATCCAGATTTTGTGTTTCTGAAACGTATATACCCAGCATACGGTCATATAAATCCCTGAAAACTCAGTACATGTTTAGTTATTTTCCTCTTAGTTGTCGGGTGATTGCTTTGGTGAATGGTGAGAGTACACACCTTGGTTTCTTCTTAATTCAAGATTTGAAGCCTTATAAATGTCGTTTTCAAGCGTAGTAAAAATAACAGCAGAAACAAGAAAAGAGAAAAGAGAAACCAGATTACCAAGCTGGAATGTGCTTTCCCCTTTTCCCTTGACCCCCCCGGAGTTCCAAAAAGGGGAGATCCTGCTGTATGGTCAACTACGGGTTCTTCACATCATTATACCCCAGCTTGTGGCCTGGAAACATCACATGTACTATGCCCAAACCTGGGGCTCAGAAACATCACATTACTATGCTCAAACCTGGGGCCCAGAAACTTCACATTACTATGCCCAACACCGGGTGCTCTAAAAAACATCACATGTATTTATCCCCAAACATGAGGCCCAGAACATCACATTACTATGCCCAAACATGAGGCCCAGAAACTTCATATTAAATATGCCCAACCTGTGCTTTTAGAAACATCACATTACTATGCCCAAACCTGTGACCTAGTAACATCACATTACTATGCCCAAACCTGTGACCTAGAACATCACGTTACAATGCCCAAACCTGTGCCCTAGAAATATCACATTACTATGCCCAAACCTTGACCTAGTAACATCACATTACTATGCCCAAATTTGTGACCTAGAAATATCACATTACTATGCCCAAACCTGTGACCTAGTAACTTAAACATTACTATCCCAAATTTGTGACCTAGAAATATCACATTACTATGCCCAAACCTGTGACCATATAAACACCCCACATTAAAACTAATCCCCAAAACCCTGTGACCTATAACATCACATTACTATGCCCAAACTTGTGCCCTAGAATATCACATTACTATGCCCAAACTTATGTCCTAGAAACATCTCTGCAGTGGCGTAACTCCAAAATCATTAGAGACTGAAAGAGATCATTAAAATTTCACTGACAAAAAAATTTCGGAAGACCAGAAGAGAAAGATGGCAGAATGGTTCAGAACGTTCACCTTCCAATAGCTGAACTCGAGGTTCCAGAGTTCGTTTTCACAACTGAGGCCTCGATTTTTTGCCTCAGTTTTACCAAAAAATAAGGTGAACTTCTAGTCTTTTGGAAACGGACGGAAAAACGAATCAGACCCGTGTCCCTTTTCTGCCTGCGCACGCTAAAAGATTCCACGGCAGTTGAAATAGTGAAGATAGCAGGCATTCGCTTGGCTACCCTGGCATAAAAATATTAGAGTTTAAAAAAGCTCTAAATTGAAGCAGAAACCCAAAAAGGACTTGGGGGAAAAAAGGCTCTCATTTCACTAGAAAAAATAGCACACAGAATCTAACTATCACCACATAATGATACAAGCCTTAATCATTAACTGTTCTCAACTTTATTTTTAGATTAAAGGCGTTAACCAGACAAAGCAAGTAAGAATCGGTACGTGGCTACAATGGGACAGATGGCTACAATAGGCCAGATGGCTACAATGGGAAGATGGCTGAATAGGCCAGACGTTTGCTGAATTTTCAAAGAAAGATCATCGAGTTAAGCCATGAAGGTACAAACAAGTTTTCTGCCCAACCAATCGTCGTCGAAAAGGGAATGAAAAACCCAACCAATCATCGTCGTAGGGAAATTTAAGAAAGCCAACCATCGTCGTTGTAAAAAATAAAGAAAATAGCCAACCAATCGTCGTCGTAAGGATAAGAAAGCCAACCAATCGTCTTTTGAAGAAAAAAAACAACAACCAACGAATCGTCGTCCGTAAGGAATGAAAACCCAACCAATCGTCATCGAAAGGAAAAAAGAAAACCAACAATCGTCATCAAAAAGGAATGAAAACCCAACCAATCGTCATCCGAAAGGAATAAGAAAACCAACCAATCTCATCGAAAGGAATAAAAAACCCAACCAATCGTCATCGAAGAGAATAAGAAACCCACCAATCGTCATCGAAAGGAATAAGAAAAAACCAAACCTCATAGTCCCATGTATCGAAGGAATAAGAAAACCAACCAATCGTCATCGAAAGGAATAAAAAAACAACCAATCGTAAATCGGAAAAAAAAGGAAAGAAAGAAAACCAACCAATCGTCATCGAAAGGAATAAGAAACCCAACCAATCGTCATCAAAAGGGAAAAGAAAACCAAACCAATCGCATCAAAAGGGAATAAGAAACCCAACCAATCGTCGTCGAAAGGATAAGAAAACCAACCAATCGTCTCGAAAGGAATAAGAAAACCAACCAATCGTCATCGTAAGGAATAAGAAAACCAACCAATCGTCGTCGTAAGGAATAAGAAAACCAACTAATCTCGTCGTAAGGAATAAGAAAACCAACCAATCGTCGTCGTTAGTTTCCACGAGAAAAGGAAAGCCATCGCCGTCATAAGGAATAAAACAGCCAACCCATGGCCATTATAAGCTTGCATAAAAAAGCCAACCGATCACCGTCATGAAAAACGAGAAAACCAACCAATCGCCATCATTATTTGAAGCCCCAGAGCCTTTCCTTCACACGGACGTACCAGGAATTTCCGAGTCACGAAGCCAATTATGATGAATTTTGGGTCGTTATGCGCCACGAACCTGACGACATTGTTTGGGATAATTAGACAGATTAGCGATCTGTAATCCCGCCAGAAGACAAATCAACAAACAAAACTGTTTTGCTATTTAGCCCAATAATTACTTGCTTCAATGTCGGGTTTGGGATCTGATTTGCAGAGAAACAGCATTCGTTTGTTCTCTGTGCAAATCGCTTATTTTTGTTTTTGATACCTAAGATGAAAAATGAAGATAGACTTGTTTTCGTCCTGTCAGTTCCTTGTATAGATGAGATAAACTAAAACTATTTTTCCTTTTGTTAAGATGGAAGATTTGGATCTGATTTTGATGGGTTTTCGTTAGCTATTACTGTTTTGTTTGCCAGTATATAACCCCTTTCCGATTTGGTTCGCCCAGTAATGAATCTATATTGGCAGAAAATAAATAATTAATACGGGGTTAAAGATTTGTCAAAACTTTTTTAAAATCTTTTACAAAACATTTCAAAAACCTAAAACCCAAAGAGGAGTTTTTTTCCCTTTTCTTTTCGCGCGCGCACCGTGTATATGTGTCCGTGTCTGTGTGCGTGCGTACGTGTGTGTGTGTGTGTGTGTGGGGTGTGTGTGTGTGTGTGTGTGTGGTGGGGTGGGCGTGTGGTGGGGTTTTTGTGTGTTTTCTGTGTGGTGTGTGTTGTGGTGTGTGTGTGGTGGGGAGAGAAAAGAGAGAGAGAGAGAGAGAAAAGAGAGAAGAGAGAACAGAGAGAGAAGAGAGAGAGAGAGAGAGAGAGAGAGAGAGAGAAAAGAGACAAACACGTTTTGTTATTCCCCACCCATTCTCTCTCTCTCTCTCTCTCTCTCTCTCTCTCTGTGTTTCTGTCTCTCTGTTTGTCTGTCTGTCTGCCCTCTGTCTGTCTGTCTGTCTCCCCCCCCCCCCCCCCTTATTCCTGACCTCGCTTTTTCTACGTCTTCATCTGCTCGTTACAACCTCAACTCCATCTACCTCCCCTCTCTCTATCTCTGTGTTTCTGACTCTGGGTCCATCTCAGATCCCAAGCCCTTAACCTTTCCTTTGGGTATTTTGAAACTTAAGAAGGTTACAGAGATTCCCAGTGTCTTGTTTCAGCAACCTGATAAAGGGTTTCCAATTCTCACACGGTGTCGGTGTCGTCCGTCTGTCCATCTCTTCATGCTGGCAGTATTAAAGTTCCGTAAGAATGAAGGGTATTTTGGGGGCAGGGGGGAGGGTTGCAGTTGACAAGTGGCCTAGCGTACCCCAAAAAATAGTTGCAGCTAGCGGGGGAAGACGCCTGCATATAAAGTGAGAGAAACCAGAGATGTGAGGTTCGAAATTCCAGGCAGAAATGGACTTTATTTCCCCTCCACTTGATCTTTTCCATCCATCGCATCTGCGGCTTTTAGCACACGAAATTCATTAACAGCGTGGAAACGTGTTTTCAGAAAACCGAAATTCAAACTGAAAGTTGCGGTTTGGGTAATGGTTTTGTTTGTTTGTTTGTTGTTATTTTGTTTTTGGGTTTTTGACGAGATAATGCAGTAAAGGTTTCCAATGGTTTGCTATGTGTTCATGATTTTCTTTTTTCCCTTTTTTAAAAACTGTTGAAGTATTGGGTATAAGTAAATAATGGAGATTAAGTGGATTTTGGGGATTTTGTGATGTAACACAAAAATTCTCTTTAATCTAAAATCCCTATCAGATAAGATGTAATATGACGCTTTTTTTTTTTAAAGAGAATCTCTTGCTTCCTAAAAAATTTTTAGGCAGTCCAAGTTTCAAATTACTCAGTAAAAGGATTTTTTTTACGTTTAAAATGCCCAAGATTGAAGCAAACTGAGTTAGTGTAAAACACACACAAAACACACACACACCCCCACACACAAACACACACACACACACACACAACACCACACACCCCACACACCACCACACACACCACACACACACACACACACAGAGCCAAAATACACCACACCCCACACCAAGAAAAAAAAACCCACACACACAAGCACAAACAAAAAATACAAACACACAGCACAAAAACACACACACACACAGCACAAAACACACACACACACACCACACACCTACACCACACACAAAAAACACACACACAAAACACACACACACACACACACACACACACAACACACACACAAAATAAAAGGGACACAAACACCCAAAAAAAAAAACAAAAACAAAAACCACACACACACATACACACAAACAATACACACACAGAGCACAAAACACGCACACAGCAACCCAAAACACACACACACACACACACAACACACAAACACACACACACACACACACCACACCCGACACACACAACACACACCCACACACACACACACCAAAACACTCAACCTTTATGAGTACTATACAAACAAAGGGAAAAAACTATCCCCACATAAGCCAATACTGTTTTACCAAAACATCAAATTTACTCGTCCCAACGTTATTTTGATATCTTCATTTGGATTCTTCTCTGGTTCGCCGTGTGCAGGTCAGGCTATGTTTGGTTGATGAAGGTAGCCAAGTTTTTTTTTTTATTTGCTTTTTCATTTATTTATTCATTTAGTGAGTTAGTAAGTAGTTGCTTTTTCTTTTATGTTTTTTTATTAAGTTCCGCTGGTTGTAGTCACCACATTTCCTGTCGCTCCACTTAACAAAGGACGTTACAATACACGTTCAACTGTCTCGTCCTCGACCGCTATGCAAAATAGGCGCAAGCGTCATTTTGACCTCGCAGTTATTTTCGAGACAAAGACGCTTGAATCCGACAAAAACACGCACAGGAACCTACCCGAGGCCCCTCACACACAGAAGTTCGCCAGGGTTTCTATGCTAATTACTGTAGTGATATGTATGTTAAAGGTCATAGAACAGGGGTTTTTGTACGACAGTGTTGTCAGAAGAGTCACGACGTGACAGCCACCTTATCCATCATCGGGCTTACCTGGTCTTCGTTGTTGACTAGTATGCTGATTGCTATCTTACCGGTCTTCGTTTGTTGACTATATGCTGATTGCTAACTTACCATCTTCGTTGTTGAACTAGTATGCTGATTGCTATCTTACCAGTCTTCGTTTGTTGACTAGTATGCTGATTGCTAACTTACCAGTTCTTTTCCGTTTGTTGCTATTTAAGTCTTGTTGTTGCAATATTACTTACCGGGCTTCGTTTGTTGACTAGTATGCTGATTGCTAACTTACCAGTCTTCGTTTGTTGACTAGTATGCTGTTCTATCTACCGGTCTTCGTTTGTTGACTAGTATGCTGATTCCTATCTACCGGTCTTCGTTTCGTGACTAGTATGATGAAGATTGGGCCAAGGCAACAACACAGATTAGCTCAACAAAGACGGGTGCGATAGTCAAGTGAGTAAAACGTTAGACCCTACCGTCAGAAGGTTTGGATTCGATCCTACCAGGGTAAATTTACGCCTATGGATAAAGAGTGGGGATTTTTTTTTTTTTACCGATCTCACACGTATGTGCAACCTGCCAGTGTTTAACCCTTTTACTCCCACACCCTAGCCACTAACTGCAAAACTTAACAATTTGATTCCCTATCCTATCCACCAGCTTCCCGCAGGTTGAGGGAATCAAAGGGTTAAGGTTTTATTTGATAGCATGGGTCACAATGCAGGATGCTAGTGGACAGGGTGCAGGAGTCAAAGGTTTGAACCCCCGTTTCATGTGTATAACGCATGCAAGACATCAAATATGTACGTTAATGATTCTGTAAGACATCTCTGTGTGTCCGGTGGCTTATGGAGTTGGAGACTGGAGACTGTTCAAAAGGATTCATCGCATTCCATATGCGCTCCATCCAAATTTGCTAGCTTTTATCTTGCAGACTCGCTGAGCCTGCGAACAAAACTCCGGGCGCTGGCAAGGTCTTGAAATGGGAAGGGAGGGACGGGCCCATGAAACGCTTAAGCTTGGGACCCCCAGATTGATGGAAATATTTGCCGCAGACCAGTTTTCAACGTTGCCAGCTAGGACTGAACTGGGGATATCATATCTTCGGTCCACAGCTCTATTTAAAAAGAATCAAACAACCCGCATATAGGAACCTGAAAACACCCAGTATGCACGCCCACAGAAGACGGAGTATGCAGACTCTGCAGCAATGTACTGCCTGCACAGTGTGTAAAAAAAAAACGTGATAAAGCGGAACGTTTAAACCCTTTGACTTCCCACCCTATCCACCAACTGCAAAAACTTTAACCTTTGAGTTCCTCACCCTATCCACCAGCTTCCTCAGGAGCTGGTGGATAGGTTGAAGGATCAAAGGGTTAAGTTTTTGCTTTGTTAGCGGGCTGACAAAGTAAGAGGCTGGTGGAAGAGTACGGGAGTCAAAGGGTTTAAAAAAAAAAGAAACAATCAGTGAGGAGAAATTTCAACAGAAACCTCTTGTATTAAATTTAAAGCTATATACAGACTCTCAGAGTTGCTATACCCATTGTGTTTATATAACATTTGTAATATGACCTGATGAACAATTTTCAAACAGCAACCATTTCAATCTGACATCGTTTAATTCATCAATTTTTTAAAAAATGTCTTATTCCTCGAATAATAACGTTTAGTCTCTCTGAGTAGTCTAGGCAACAGTCCGGATTACTATCACCATTTTTTTTTCCATAGCAGAGTTTTCCCCCTTTTTGTACACTCATTATTTTGTTTACTGTACTGGGCACATTCAAAATATTACTCATGTTGTTCAGTTGAATTTGTTTTCCTTATAGTTGTTTGACTGAAGAATTCCATCTATAGATTGTTTGACTGAAGAATCCATCTATTATAAGTTGTTTGACTGAAGATATCCATCTATTATAAGTTTTTGACTGAAGATATCCATCTATAGATTGTTTGACCCGAAGATAAACCATCTATAGATTTTTTGACTGAATTTATCCATCTATTATAAGTTGTTTGACTGAAGATATCCATCTATAGATTGTTTGACTGAAGATATCCATCTATTATAAGTTGTTTGACTGAAGATATCCATCTATTATAAGCGACAATATACAATACGACAATCAGTGTTTTGTTTCAAATTTCTCCTAGGTCAAAAGCGTAGTGTAATAATAATTCTAATAGCATACTCGTAGTCATAGTTGTAGTACTTATAGTAATGCTTGTAAACAGTAGTGATAGTAGTAGAAGTAATCCTAGTAATTGTAGGGGTATTTGTATTAGTAAACCTGGGAATAGTAGTGGAAAAATAATCCTTATAACAGGAGTGCTAGTACTAGTAGTGATTCTTATAATAGCAGTACAAGTAGCAGTAATAGCAGCAGTAATCCTTGTAGCAGTAGCGGCAGTAGCATTAGTACCCCTTGTAAAAGTAGTGGTAATCTTTGTAATATCAATAGAAGTACACTTTCTAGTAGTAGTGGCAGTAGTAGTATCTTCATAATATTAATAAAAAGTAGTCGTAGTAATCATTGTAATAGTAGTGTTCGTATTAGCGATAATACTTGTAATAGTAGTAGCAGCAGAAGTAGTAATAAGTCCTGTAAGAATAGTGGTGAAAGCAACAGCAGCAGCAGTAGTAATTCAGCTGCAGTTGCAGTAGTAAAGGTAACAGCGATAGTGTGGTGGTAGTGGTAGTGGAAACGGTAGCAGCTGCAGTAGTAATATTGAAACTAACAAATGACACGAACAAACATTACACACACACACACACACACACACACACACACACACACACACACACACACACACACACCACCAATATATTATATATATATAATATATATATATATATATATATATATACAGACAGAGAGGGAGAGACAGAAATAGGGGAGAGGAGAGAGAGAGAGAGAGAGAGAGAGAGAGAGAGAGAGAGACAGAGACAGAGAGACAGAGAGAGAGAGAGAGGAGTGAGACAGAGAGAGAGAGAGAGAACCCGCCACAGCCACACGAATCCATACAAGAACATACCTCCACACACCCTCTACCACAACTACAACCACCCCTCCTTTCCCAATCTTGCCCCCCCCCCCACCACTACAATAGAAACAACTACATCATCATCATCATCATCATCATCATCATTCATCAACATCAACAACAACAACAACAACATCAACAGCAACAACAATACAAGACCCTACTCACAGCATAGAAGATGTTGACGCAGACAACGAGCCCCACAATGAAAGGGATAGAGCCGAAACATCAGTCCTGCCTTTGTCGACCATGGCGATGATGCAGAACAGCAGGAAAAAGGTGATCATGAACTCCGCCATCAAAGCTTGCACGGACGTCACGCCTTCCCCTGGAAGTAACAGGCCCAGACGGCCGATTTTGGAATCCGGGGTAACTGCCTTGAGGAGACCCGCACCTGGTTTAGACAGACACACAAAAAACACCCCAAACGTTTTATTTCCAAATATGACCGTTCAGCAGCCTCATGGGTAAGCCTCCTTTTTCTTTTTCTTTTTTTTTTGGGGGGGGGGAGGCAGGGGGGCAGGGGGCAGGGGGGCATAAGGCTTTCACGTTATCATTTAGTCCCGATGGATATATAATGTTTTCAGTAGGCTGTCTGCATGGGAGTTATAAACTATTTGTACTCTGTCTTTGGTTTGAATTTTCTCCTCACTGATGAGTCATATTCATACCGCTTTTCTTGTTTTTCTTGTGCATGTGTGAGTGTAAACCAGACAGATAGAGCTCGTTTGCTCTGTCAAGAAAGTCCATCTAGAAGATGGACAACTTTCATTTCAAATCCATGAAGTTTCCAGCCTTGGGTAAATGCTGTAGGTGCTTCCGAGGAAAGTTCTTGATCCTGAGGCTAATATAGGAGACGAATACCCAAAAAAACAAAGTTGTACCTTTTAAGGGTCGTCCTATGATTGGCAGTTACTGACATATATAGATTTATGAGCTAAATATGTAAGAGACGGGGAACAGGATTGCACGCGCCCTCTACACTACACTGTGCTGATCAGGCATACAAGCCAAGCTGGAATAAGGCATTCAGTGACCAGTTTATCACAAGACCCTGGCGCAATGGAGAAAAGTGGTGATGGAGATAAGCAAAGGATGTTGCATGAAGTCTCTCTGCTATGACTGTGTACATAGATGATTGAGGGTAGATGGTTGTCCACTGTAGAACTGTAGATGCGGTGTTCGAAGGAAAATACACGGAGAGGAGATAAGAAATCCAAGCAGAGAAAACAAAAACTGTAACAGAGTTGAGAGCTTGAATCCTACACAAGTTTGGACTCGTGAACCATGAGGTTTGTAAATGATGGGCTGAACATGATCTTATTTGCAAACCATCAAATTAGTCTTTGTACCAGAATTTTTGAACATTTAATAGTTTGCCGAGAACGTACTTGGGTAGTTAGAAAGGTGAGAATTGAAATAGTCAAATCTGGATTGGACAAAGACACAGACAAATGTCTTTGCTACGTGAATGTCAGGCATGGGTGGATAACACTAATGTGGCAAATTTCTAGCCAGGTTGGACAACAAATATTGGAGACATGATCCTCGAGTTGATTGTAGAACCAAGGTTCTAATCTGAAGGTGATAATACAATACCAGCACTGATAACATTCATGGAAGTTGTGCAAATACAAAACAGGGTCTCTTTGATTTTATAAGCAGGACTGTTTTTGTTGCCATTTACTTTGAGTTTGCTGGCATCTAATTTTACATATTAGATGTAGTGTTTGGTACTTCAGTGTTAGAATAAATCTTGTATAAAGGATAAGAATGGAATAGGTGTGTATCGTCTGCAAATGACTGACTGGCGATAGACTTTTGATCAGTAAAGAAAGGGGTTTGGTATTAGTTATGAACAGCATTGAGCCAAGGACTGCTGAGCTTTGTGGAACACCTAACTTTTCATGACACACAATGTCATTGAAAAAAATGTTTTGAAAAAATACTTTCTGTCCTGAGACAATAAAATTTGAATCATGCAAGTATTGAACCTGAATAGAGATTTTCTAATCTGTATAGAGAATACTATGGTATAAAGTATCAACTGCAGCATAAAATATCAAATGCAGCAGACAAATCAAAGAGAGTCAAAACAGACGCATTATCACTATAAAAAGCAAATGAAAGCACATGAACTATATTTTGTTACACAGAGATGTCGTCTCAGAGCTACAGAATGGGCAGTAGGCAGAATCTGGAAAGCGAAGCAAATCACTATCTGTCAGAAAAATGAACAGTTGTCTCAAATTAATTATGCAACGACTTTTGAATAAATGACAAGTTTGATATTAAGCCACAAGCTTTTCAAGTTGTCGCAGTCAAGATTTTTTTTCTTTTCAGTAGAAGCTTAATAACAGAACAATGTTGGAAATAAGCCTGATCTTATGCAAGTCATTTACAATATTAGTCACGATGGGAGAATTTCATCTATGCAAAGACGTAGGATAGATGAAGACAAGTAGATGGTTTGGACTTAAAATTGTCGTTGAGAGTTCATTGCTCTGAGTGGATATTTGAAACTTTCCGAAGAAAAAAGTCATAAAACACATGAAACAGTTGACGAGGTGGGAAAGGAGTGTGGAGAGGGGTCGACCACAACGACTGCCATATTTTCCAAACCACCACTGAAAAAAAATTACTAGTCATCATCATCATCGTCGTCATGTTGCCCTGCCGCATGGTGTTGGCGATCATGGCCTCCATATGCATCTATCCCTTGTCGCCGCAAGCACATCTTCCACAATCTCTGTCCTCAGCCATCTTGCAAGTTCTTCCAATATTTTCTCCCTGGATCTACTTGGTGTTCTCTTTCCCTGCAGCTTTCCTGTTGTGACCAGGTGCTCTAATTCTCCTTTCCCCATAAAGTGGCCTATAAATGTTGCTTGTCTTTTCCTAGTCTTTTTTATGAATGATCTTTTTGTGTCTCCCTCCATCAAGACTGTCTCGTTTTTATAATCAGTATGTTGGAAACAACAGATGTCAGTCTTAGTTTTGCGGGTCAGCTTGATGGCTTGTCGTTTTGCCCAAGAGCAAATTTGTTTGCGCACAGTCAGACTAGTCCTTAGCTTCTTTCGTTAGCAAGTCATCATCGATGCTTTCGTGTCAGAAAGACTTTGATAGAGGGACTCCACGGAGCCGATTTGCTCATCGTCTGGTGGGTAATTGTATGTATTTTTTTCAGAAATCCCAGGTGAAATGAGACATGCTCACATTTGAACCCCTTTGTGTGTATATACGCAAGCAGAAATAAAATACGGACGTTTAAGATCCCGTAAGCCATATCAAGTTTCGGTAGCTGATGGAAACAAGAGAACGTCATGCAAGGACAACTCGCAAAACAAATGTGACTGCTTTAACGGCAGGGTGGGGTGGGGTGGGGGGGACCACTGTACTAGTAAGAACCACTCGTATATTCAA
>JAPXFY010004350.1:0-2500 GCA_030674185.1 Monoplex corrugatus | reverse complement strand
TGTTGCCGCAAGCACATCTTCCATCCTCTCTGTCCTCAGCCACACCTGCAAGTCCGTCCAATATTTTCTCCCTGGGTCTACCTGGTGCTCTCTTTCCCTCCAGCTTTCCTAAACAACCATTAACCAGTTTTGAATTTCTATCAGGAAGACAGAGTGCATCAACTGAGTATACACTCCCAGCCAAATATGCCAAATAATCATCAGGTACA
The DNA here is from genome assembly GCA_030674185.1 of Monoplex corrugatus. Taxonomy (NCBI): domain Eukaryota; kingdom Metazoa; phylum Mollusca; class Gastropoda; order Littorinimorpha; family Ranellidae; genus Monoplex; species Monoplex corrugatus. Next base: position 2,291 of record JAPXFY010004350.1, on the reverse strand, counting down.
TTTCTTGAGTCCTTGGATAGCCATACACTGTTTGGTTATGGTTCTGACCATAGTGAGAGTGGCGGGAAAGGTGTGGTGGGGAGGGGGGGGCGGAATGAGACCTGTGAAAACTGCGGGATACTATTTACACTGAAAGAGCCCCGGGGGTTCTCTTAATCATACAAAGCAAAGAGCAACGCGATGACCAAAACATGAACCAGGCAAATCGACCGCCGGGTTGTGATAAGTGCATTAACGTGGGCAGCGAACAGGAGAGATTTTATAATATGTGTTGGGGTCGAACTCCGGTCATCAGTGCATTTGAGAGCGCCACGGCTATTAAGTAAAAAAAAAATCAATCAGTCCATGGAAATAATTGAATAATCTGCGTATGGAACAGAAAAAATACTTTGCCATGATCCATATGTCATATAACGCAATTAATGACAAACGATTCTACTGCAAACAGTGATTTAAAAGGTGTGTTGTGTAACCTGAGTGATGGAATTATGTAGTCCTTGACTTATTTGTTTGACTTGTTTTATGAACGTTTGTGTTACATATGTAATTTTACAGGCGAATTATTGTGTAGTACCAGTGTGACAGAAAATTTATAATGTTTAGAAAATTGATGGTGTTTTGTCTATGTTTGTGTGTATGTGTCCGTCTTTTTCTTTCCTTACAAACGCAACCTATCTCTCTCTCTCTCTCTCTCTGTCTCTCCTCTTCTCTCTCGACTCTCTTTCTATCTCTCTCTCCGACACACACACACACACCACACACACACACACACACACACACACACATATATATATATATATATATATATATATATATACATATATATATAATACATAGTGTGTATATACATATTCATATTTGTATACAAAACAAATATACGAGCTCGTACTCAAAAGGAGAAAGTGCACGCACACTGAAGGGAGGGGGAGGACAGGAGGGGAGTGGGACGAAGGGCTGGACACGTATAAAGGGAAATCACTGCCGGACATAAAGGGGTTATTCTTCAACTTAAACTTTGAAGGAGGACAAAAGTCGAAGACACAGTGAAGCGTATTCCACATGCATGGACCCAGACACACAAAATGAGCAGCGCTTGCAAAACATTTCTTTCGAGGAATTTGTAAACAAGGAGTATTGGAAGCAGAACGGAGAGATCAGGCAGGGGTGGACATTCAGTGGTGGTCATAAACATAAGTAGGTGCAATACAGCTGATACAGATGTAGCACATTGCATTGACTTTGTATGGAATTATATGAGAAACAGGCAACCAGAATCTCAGTACCAATCTTCTTCCTCTCCTCCTTGTACCAATCACGGAAGTAGTGGGGAGAAAGAATAGATGGTCAGCAGCGAGCTGGAATGCCTGAAATGGAGAAATGCCATGTGATGTCGAAGCTTGTTCACGCCATCGGTACAGGTCTTTCTTAGTTTGCGTCTCGCTTCAAACCCACATCTCTGAAAAATCAGTTGGTCGTACAGAATACAAAAAAATTGTTGATTTTGGTTGAATTAGAGCTTAGATATTTGATTTTTGTTTGTCTTGTAGTGTTTTTTTTAATTTGTTTTGTTTCTCTTTCATACAATTTGTTTAAATGTTCGTTTTTGTTGTTATTGTTGTATGACAGTCAAAGGTAGACCACCACAATCACCACCACCACCACCACCACTACCGCAAGACCACACACCTACAAAAACAATGATAATGGTAACGCTACTACTTACTACTATTACTACTACTATTACTACATGTATTACTACTAACAATAGATACATACATGAATAAACATATCATCAAAAAGAACCGACCTCAATCCGGCCCCAACGCCGAAGTAGACCAGAGAAGACAACCCAGAAACTCGGCGAGCACAGCTTTCCAGAGTGCTCCGCTCTTGAGATCTTCCAGCTCCAAGTCCATAATGCGCGTGCAAACCACGCGGGCTGGGCTCAGTGGTTCCGCGTTGGCTTGAGGGATGGCGTGGTTCAGAGAATGACGAGACATGTGTAGTGGACAAGTTTCGTGGCTGGTTGATTGGTTGGTTGGCTGGTTGGCTGGTTGGTTAGCTACTTGGATGGATGACTGATCAGCTGTATGGTAACTTGCTGAAGAGAGAATCAAGGATCGCGTATGATTTTCGTCGAGTTTATCTGAAAAAAAAAAAACGTACAAAAACTTATTATCTTCAATTAATCAAATGTGTGTGAGTGTGCGTGCGTGCGTGCGTGCTGGTGTGTGTGGTGTGTGTGTGTGTGTGTGTGTGTGTGTGTGGTGTGTGTGTGTGCGTTTGCGTGT
>JAPXFY010004349.1:15000-18267 GCA_030674185.1 Monoplex corrugatus | reverse complement strand
AAACCCCCAAAAAACCCCCCAACCCCATCCCCTACCCACCCTACCCGCCCCCAAACCCACCCCTAACACCATCCCCCTAACCCCATCCCCCTAACCCCATCCCCCCTAACCCATCCCCCTCCCCTATCCCCCTAACCACCTCCCCCTAACCCCATCCCCCTAACCCACTCCCTAACCCATCCCCTAACCCTACCCCCCTAACCACCATCCCCCTAACCCTATCCCCCCTAACCACCATCCCCCTAACCCATCCCCCCTAACCCTATCCCCCTAACCCATCCCCCTAACCCCATCCCCCTAACCCATCCCCCTAACCCATCCCCCTAACCCTATCCCCCTAACCCCATCCCCCCTAACCCATCCCCCTAACCACATCCCCTAACCCCATCCCCCTAACCCTATCCCCCTACCCCATCCCCCTAACCCATCCCCCTAACCCTACCCCCTAACCCATCCCCCTAACCCATCCCCCTAACCCCATCCCCCTAACCACTCCCCCCTACCCTCCCCCTAACCCTACCCCTAACCCTTATCCCCCTAACCTCATCCCCCTAACCCTATCCCCTCCATCCCCTAACCCATCCCCCTAACCCATCCCCCTAACCCATCCCCCTAACCCATCCCCCTAACCCATCCCCTACCCCATCCCCCTAACCCCATCCCCCTAACCCCATCCCCCTAACCCATCCCCTAACCCATCCCCTAACCCCATCCCCCTAACCCCATCCCCCTAACCCATCCCCCTAACCCATCCCCCTAACCCCACCCACCTCCCCCTAACCCATCCCTAACCCCCCTAACCACATCCCCCTACACCCTATCCCCCTAACCACCCATCCCCCCTAACCCATCCCCCCCTAACCCATCCCCTCCCTCCTAACCCTACCCCCTAACCCATCCCCCTAACCCTACCCCCTAACCCCTATCCCCTAACCACATCCCCCTAACCCCTAATCCCCCTAACCCCATCCCCCTAACCCATCCCCTAACCCATCCCCCTAACCCTCCATCCCCCTAACCCACAACCCCCTAACCACATACCCCTAACCCTATCCCCCTAACCCTCCCCCTAACCACATCCACCCTAACCCTATCCCCCTAACTCATCCCCCTAACCCTATCCCCCTAACCCATCCCCCTAACCACATCCCCCTAACCCTACCCCCCTAACCCATCCCCCTAACCCATCCCCCTAACCCTATCCCCCTAACCACATCCCCCTAACCCTATCCCCTAACCCCATCCCCTAACCCATCCCCCAACCCATCCCCCTAACCCTATCCCCCTAACCCCATCCCCCTAACCCCACCCCCTAACCCATCCCCCTAACCCCATCCCCTAACCCATCCCCCTAACCCATCCCCCAACCCCCATCCCCCTAACCCATCACCCTAATCCATCCCCTAACCCATCCCCCTAACCCCATCCCCCTAACCCATCCCCTAACCCATCCCCCTAACCCCATCCCCCTAACCCCATCCCCCTAACCCCATCCCCCCTAACCCTATCCCCTAACCCTCCCCCTAACCCCATCCCCTAACCCATCCCCTAACCCCATCCCTAACCCATCCCCCTAACCCATCCCCCTAACCCCATCCCCTAACCCATCCCCCTAACCCCATCCCCTAAACCCATCCCCCTAACCCCATCCCCCCAACCCATCCCCCTAACCCCATCCCCCTAACCTTACCCCCTAACCCCATCCCCCTAACCCTATCCCCCTAACCCCATCCCCCTAACCCATCCCCCTAACCCCATCCCCCTAACCCCATCCCCTATAACCCCATCCCCCTAACCCCATCCCCCCTAACCCCTCCCCCTAACCCCATCCCCCTAACCCCATCCCCCTAACCCCATCCCCCTAACCCCATCCCCCTAACCCCATCCCCAACCCCATCCCCCTAACCCCATCCCCCTAACCCATCCCCCTAAACCCCACTCCCCTAACCCCATCCCCCCTAATCCCATCCCCCCTAACCCCATCCCCCTAACCCCATCCCCCTAAACCCATCCCCCTAACCCAATCCTCCCCTTAAATCCCCATCACCCCCTAACCCCATCCCCTTAACCCCATCCCCTTAACCTCATCCCCCTAACCCCATCCCCCTAACCCCATCCCCCTAACCCCATCCCCCTAACACCCTATCCCCCCTAACCCATCCCCCTAACCCCATCCCCCTAACCCCATCCCCCTAACCCACCCCCTAACCCTACCCCTAACCCATCCCCCTAACCCATCCCCCTAACCCCATCCCCCTAACCCCATCCCCCTAACCCTACCCCTAACCCCATCCCCCTAATCCTACCCCCTAACCCCATCCTCCTAACCCCATCCCCCTAACCCCATCCCCTAACCCCATCCCCCTAACCCCATCCCCCTAACCCCATCCCCCTAACCGCATCCCCCTAACCCTACCCCCTAACCACATCCTCCTAACCCCATCCCCCTAACCACATCCACCTAACCCTATCCCCCTAACCCTACCCCCTAACCACATCCCCCTAACCCTATCCCCCTAACCCTACCCCTAACCACATCCCCCTAACCCTACCCCCTAACCACATCCCCCTAACCCCATCCCCCTAACCCTATCCCCCTAACCACACACCCCTAACCCTACCCCCTAACCCTACCCCCCTAACTCCATCCCCCTAACCCCATTCCCCTAACCCTACTCCCCTAACCACATCCCCTAACCCTATCTCCCTAACCCTATCCCCCTAACCCCATCCCCCTAACCCCATCCCCCTAACCCTATCCCCCTAACCACATCCCCCTAACCCCATCTCCCTAACCCCATCCCCCTAACCCTACCCCCCTAACCCCATCCCCCTAACCACATCCCCCAACCCCATCCCCCTAACCCTATCCCCTAACCCTACCCCTAACCACATCCCCCTAACCCCATCCCCCTAACCCCATCTCCCTTAACCCCATCCCCCTAACCCCATCTCCCTTAACCCCATCCCACTAACCCCATCCCCCCTAACCCCATCCCCCTAACCCCATCCCCCTAACCCCATCTCCCCTAACCCCATCTCCCTTAAACCCATCCCCCTAACCCTATCTCCCCTAACCCCATCCCCCTAACCCCATCTCCCTTAACCCCATCCCCCTAACCCCATCCCCCTACCCCCATCCCCCCTAACCCCATCACCCTTAACCCTATCCCCCTAACCCCATCCCCCTAACCCCATCTCCCCTAACCCCATCCCCCTAACCCCATCTCCCCTAACCCCATCCCCCTAATCCCATCCCCCTAACCC
>JAPXFY010004349.1:0-7500 GCA_030674185.1 Monoplex corrugatus | reverse complement strand
GGATCAATCTTTGGTGTCCATCAAATGTTGACTGAGGGGTCTGGGTGCTAGTCTGAGCTGACCGGTGTCTGGTGTCTGCGCTAAGCATGTGATTAGCTAACGGGTAGGAGCCAACGCCAACGAAAGGTACTGTCCCTGGCTAAGGTATGTAGAAAGTGAGCAACTGTGGTAAGTGAAATCAAATACGAGTGTACAGAAAAAAGGAGTTATTGCAGTGTAGGGGGCTCTGGATAGAGGTAGTACCTTTGATGTCTGGCTGCTGCACTCTACCTGGTAGGGTGGACGGGCATCACTGGTCCTCGTCCATCCTCTAAATCTCTCACGTGCTGGCTCCAAGCGCCACACCCCGGGACCTCGCCTCAGCAGGCGTGCCAAACCATGTGAGGGGGTGATGTTAACACTGCATCACTGGGCGAATAACCTCCACGATGCAGGTTACCGGCCAAGGCGGACGAAGTTCCGCAAGGAACTCAACGGCTATGTGTTCAAGACCAAGGCGAACCACCTAGATGGAGGACGTCGGCTGTGGTCTGGCATGGAGAGGGATGGGCTCCGCCATGCGCCATTGCCCAAGACACACTAAATGAAGATTACAACCGCAACTCAATCCATACCGGCCCGGTCGTCGCCCGGAACAAGGACCGCGCCTTCCGTCGCTGGCCATCAGGGCGGAGGTGAAAAGTATGTGACTGATGGACCAAAATCCCTACGTACAAGAAAAAATGTTACTATCGGCACCTGGAATGTGAGATCGCTGAGAGCAGCAGGAAAAGTTGCAGAACTAACGTATGAAATGAAGAGATACCGATGGAACGTCCTTGGGCTCTGTGAAGTACGATGGAAAAACCTCGGAGAAACGTCTACCCCAGAAGGCCACAAACTCTACTTCAGTGGCAGTGAAGACAAACATGAACATGGAGTTGGATTCCTCATTCACAAAGACACTGTGAATGCCATCATGGGATGCCGACCAGTCTCTAGCAGACTCATTACTATTCGGCTTAAGGCTTCACCTTTTAACATCACCGTCATCCAAGCTTATGCCCCAACAACTGACTATGATGACGAGGCTGTCGAAGATTTCTATGATCAACTGCAGGAAATCGTAGATCAGACGCCAAAGAAAGACATCATTATAGTGCAGGGCGACTGGAATGCGAAGATTGGAGAGGATGAACACAATAACTGGAAAGGGATATGTGGCCAATACTGCAACCCTGAGACCAACGAAAGAGGTTTAAGGCTCCTAGAATTCGCCAGTTACAACGACCTGAGGGTGGTGAACACGTTCGGTCCACACAAACCATCTAGACGCTGGACATGGCACAGCCCAGGAGAAAAATACCACAGTCAGATCGACTACATCATGGTTCAAAGACGCTTCCAGTCAAGTGTTAACATCGCAAAGACCAGGAGCTTTCCAGGAGCCGACATTGGAAGCGATCATGAGCTTGTAATGATGACCTTCAAACTCCGCCTCCAGAGGATGAAGAAACAGGGCAACATAAGAATTAAGTTCAATCTTGAGAAGCTCAAAGACCCCAACATAGTTGAAAACTTCCAAGCAACGATAGGAGGGAAGTTTGCTCCTCTCCTCGTCCTTGACAATATGGACACCGAAGTAGACACTCTGATCAACAACTTCAACACTGCCGTGACCGAAGCAGCCAACGACATCCTTGGAAAACACCGACCAACAAAGATGCCCTGGGTCACGGAAGAAGTACTAAAGCTGAGCGACAAACGCAGAGAACTAAAGCAAAAGAAGAGTACGGATGAAGGTGCTAAACTATACAGAAAAGCCAACCAACAAGTTAAAGAAGGCATGAGGAAAGCAAAGGAAACATGGATTGAAGAACAATGCCAAGATATCGAAGCAAACCTGCAGAAAAATAACAGCAAAAAAGCCTACCAGCTTGTGAAAGAACTAGCAAGCTCAAAACAAGGCAGAACCACTACCATACAGAACAAAGCAGGGAAATGTCTCACAGAAGATCAAGAGATTCTGCAGAGGTGGACAGAGTACTGCTCCGAATTATACACACACACAACAACAGGAGATCCCAAGGTGCTAGACGTTCCTCCACCAACCAACAACGACAGCTACCCCATCGTGCGAGAAGAAGTTGAAGCTGCAGTAAAATCATTGAAGAAAGGCAAGTCGGCAGGAATGGACAACATTCCCTCAGAACTGGTCCAGGCAGGAGGAGAGGCCATGATAGATATGTTACTCATCATCTGCAATAAGATCTGGCGGACAGGTGAGTGGCCAACACCTTGGACCCAGTCCCTGATCATCACTCTCCCGAAGAAAGGCAACCTACAACTATGCCAAAACTACCGTACCATCAGCCTGATCAGCCATCCAAGTAAGGTCATGCTAAAAATCCTTCTGAGTAGACTGAAGCCACAAGCTGAGGAGATAATAAAAGAAGAGCAGGCAGGTTTCAGACCAGGAAGAAGTACCACAGAGCAAATTTTCAACCTCAGATTGCTCTGTGAGAAATACCTGCAACACCAGCAAGGCCTTTACCACGTCTTCGTGGACTTCAAGAAGGCATTCGACAGAGTTTGGCACGCAGCCTTGTGGGCAACCATGAGGCTGTACAACATCAATGCCAACCTGATCAGAACCATAGAATGCCTCTACGAAAAGGCGACCAGTGCAGTCTACCATGACAACAACATAGGCGAATGGTTCCGAACCACAGTTGGAGTACGCCAAGGATGCCTGCTCTCCCCCATTCTCTTCAACATCTTCTTAGAGAGAATAATGGCTGACGCACTTGAAGACCACGAGGGAACAGTCAGCATCGGAGGTAGAACAATCACAAACTTGCGTTTTGCCGACGACATTGACGGACTAGCTGGGCAAGAGCAAGAGCTAGTCAGCTTGATAAAACATCTTGATGAGGCCTCCACATCATATGGCATGCAGATCAGTGCAGAGAAAACCCAGTTGATGACAAATAATACCAATGGCATCAGCACTGACATTACCATAGACAACAAGAAACTTGAGACCGTCCATAGATTTAAGTATCTGGGAGCTATAGTATCAGATGAAGGATCAAAGCCCGAGGTACTTTCCAGGATTGCACAGACCACAGCTGCAATGACCAAGCTAAAAGTCATCTGGAACGACAAGAATATCGCAATCGGTTCCAAGATCAGACTGATGCGTTCCCTGGTCATGTCAATATTTTTGTATGCCTGCGAAACATGGACCATAACAGCAGACATTGAAAGAAGGATACAGGCAATGGAGATGAGATGCTTCCGCAAACTCCTTGGTATCTCGTACATAGATCATATAACCAATAAAGAAGTGAAAACCCGAATCGAAAACGCCATCGGGCCGTATGAAGACCTCCTGACCTCAGTGAAAAGACGCAAACTGAGGTGGTACGGGCACGTCACACGATCATCTGGACTGGCCAAGACCGTCTTGCAGGGAACAGTTCAGGGAGGGAGACGAAGAGGCAGACAGAGAAAAAGATGGGAAGACAATATCAGAGAGTGGACTGGCCTTGAATGGAATATCATTCTGCGGAAAGCTGAGGACCGTGAGGAGTGGAGGAAGTTGGTTGCAAAATCTTCAATGGTGCCCCAACGGTCAACCAGACTACGGGACTGATGATGATGATGATGACTGTGGCAACGACCATTGCATGCTGCCTTTCGTTTGAGAAAGATAAGCCTTAACGTACAATACAATATAATACAATACAATATATAGCTATGCAATACAATACGATAGGATACGATACGATACAATACAATACGATATAATACGATACGATACGATATGATATAATACGATACAATACAATACGATATGATACGATACGATACGATATGATACAATACGATACAATACAATACAATACGATACAATACGATACAATACGATACAATAACAATACAATACGATACAATCAATACAATACGATACATAACAATACAATACAATACAATACGATACAATACGATACAATACAATACAATACGATACAATAACAATACAATACGATACAATACGATACAATACGATACAATAACAATACGATACAATACGATACAATAACAATAAAATACGATACAATACGATACAATACGATACAATACAATACGATACAATCGATACAATACGATACAATAAAACAATACGATACAATACAATACAATACAATACAATACAATACGATACAATACAATACAATACGATACAATACGATACAATAAACAATACAATACGATACAATACGATACAATACGATACAATAACAATACAATACAATACGATACAATACAATACAATACAATACGATACAATAACATACAATACAATACAATACGATACAATACAATACGATACGATACGATACGAACAATAACAATACAATACAATACGATACGATACATAAAACAATACAATACAATACGATACAATACATACAATACAATACGATACAATAAAATACGATACCAATACAATACAATACATACGATACAATACATACAATACAATACATACAATACAATACGATACGATACAATAACATACATACGATACAATAACAATACAATACGATACAATAACAATACATACGATACAATACAATCAATACGATACAATAACAATACAATAGATACAATACAATACAATACGATACAATACAATACAATACAATACGATACATAACAATACGATACAATACAATACAATACGATACAATACAATACAATACATACAATACATACATACGATACAATACGATACAATAACAATACAATACGATACAATACGATACGATACGATACAATACGATACATACAATACAATACGATACAATACGATACATACGATACAATACGATCAATACGATACAATACGATACATACAATACAATACGATACAATAACAATACAATACAATACAATACGATACATACGATACAATACAATACAATACAATACATACATACAATACGATACAATAACAATACAATACGATACAATCGATACAATACGATACAATAACAATACATACGATACAATACGTACAATACAATACAATACAATACAATACGATTACAATACGATACGATACAATACGATACAATACAATACGATACAATACGATACAATACGATACAACGATACGATACAATACGATACAATACATACAATACAATACATACATACATACATACATACATACAATACGATACAGTACAATACGATACAGATACAATACATACAATACAATACGATACAATACGATACAATACGATACAATACATACAATACAATACGATACAATACGATACAATAACATACAATACGATACAATACATACAATACGATACATAACAATACATACGATTCAACAATATAATACGATACAATACGATACAATACAATACAATACGATACAATACGATACAATACACATACGATACAATACAGATACATACGATACAATAACAATACAATACAATACGATACAATACGATACAATACGATACAATACGATACAATACGATACGATACGATACGATACGATACGATACGATACAATACGATACAATACGATACAATACGATACGATACAATACGATACAATACGATACAATACGATACGATACGATACAATACGATACAATACGATACAATACAATACAATACAATACGATACGATACAATAACAATACGATACAATACAATACGATACGATACATACAATACAATACAATACGATACAATAACAATACGATACAATACAATACGATACAATACGATACGATACGATACAATACAATACGATACAATACGATACGATACGATACAATACAATACGATACAATACGATACGATACGATACGATTAGACACGATACAATACAATACGATACGATACAATACGATACAATACAATACAATACAATACAATACAATACGATACAATACAATACGATACAATACAATACGATACAATACGATACGATACGATACAATACGATACGATACGATTAGACACGATACAATACGATACAATACAATACGATACAATACAATACGATACAATACAATACAATACGATACGATACAATACGATACGATACAATATGATACAATACGATACGATACAATACGATACAATACGATACGATACGATTAGACACGATACAATACGATACAATACAATACGATACAATACAATACAATACGATACAATACAATACGATACGATGCGATACAATACAATACGATACAATACGATACGATACAATACAATACAATACGATACGATACAATACAATACAATACGATACGATACAATACGATACAATACAATACAATACAATACAATACAATACGATACGATACGATACAATACGATACGATACGATACGATACAATACGATACGATGCGATACAATACAATACAATACGATACAATACAATACAATACGATACGATACAATACGATACAATACGATACAATACAATACAATACGATACGATACGATACAATACAATACGATACAATACGATAGAATACAATACGATACAATACAATACGATACGATACAATACAATACGATACAATACGATACAATACAATACGATACAATACAATACGATACAATACAATACAATACAATAGAATACAATACGATACCATACAATACAATACGATACGATACAATACGATACGATACAATACGATACGATACGATTAGACACGATACGATACGATACGATTAGACACGATACGATACGATACAATGCGATATACGATACGATATAATACAATACGATACGACACAATACGATACGATACGATACAATACGATACGATATAATACAATACGATACGATACAATACGATACGATACGATACGATAGGATACAATACAATACAATGCAATGCAATGCAATCAATACGATAAGATACGACTGGACTCGACACGATATGATACGATACGATACGATGCGATGCGATGCGATACGTTATGCTACAATATCATCATCATCATCATCAGGTGCCCTGCCGCATGGCGTTGGCAATCATGGACTTCCATCTGTCTCTATCTCTCGTTGCCCCTAGCATCTCCCCCACCCTCCTCGTCCCCAGCCACTCTGCAAGTCCGTCCAGCATTTTCTCCCTGGGTCTATCCGGTGCTCTCTTTCCCTCCAGCTTTCCTGTTGTGACTAGGTGCTCCAAATCCCCCTTCCTCATATAATGGCCTATACATGTTGCCTGTCTTTTCCCAATCTTCCTTATGAGTGATCCACTTGTGTCTGCCTCCATTAAGACTGTCTCGTTTGTTTTCTTTGCTGTCCAGGGAACTCTCAACATTCTTCTTAGAAACCACATCTCGGCTGCCTCAAGCTTGTTCTGGCTTTGTTTGTTGACTGTCCACGCCTCGCATCCGTACAACAGTATTGGTTCTATATAACATTCAAGAACTCTCTTCCTAATGTTAATTGA
>JAPXFY010004348.1:0-18275 GCA_030674185.1 Monoplex corrugatus | reverse complement strand
GCTGTACAGAGGGAATAGAGAATAAGGAAGACATCACCAGTGTTAATAAGGCAATAGTTTATGGTAACCAGTATTTGCTGTACAGAGGGAATAGAGAATAAGGAAGACATCACCAGTGTAAAGGCAATAGTTTATGGTAACCAGTATTTGCTGTACAGAGGGAATAGAATAAGGAAGACATCACCAGTGTTAATAAGGCAATAGTTTATGGTAACCAGTATTTGCTGTACAGAGGGAATAGAATAAGGAAGACATCACCAGTGTTAATAAGGCAATAGTTTGTGGTAACCAGTATTTGCTGTACATAGGGAATAGAGAATAAGGAAGACATCACCAGTGTTAATAAGGCAATAGTTTGTGGTAACCAGTATTTGCTGTACAGAGGGAATAGAGAATAAGGAAGACATCACCAGTGTTAATAAGGCAATGGTTTATGGTAACCAGTATTTGCTGTACAGAGGGAATAGAGAATAAGGAAGACATCACCAGTGTTAATAAGGCAATAGTTTATGGTAACGAGTATTTGCTGTACAGAGGGAATAGAGAATAAGGAAGACATCACCAGTGTAAAGGCAATAGTTTATGGTAACCAGTATTTGCTGTACAGAGGGAATAGAATAAGGAAGACATCACCAGTGTTAATAAGGCAATAGTTTATGGTAACCAGTATTTGCTGTACAGAGGGAATAGAATAAGGAAGACATCACCAGTGTTAATAAGGCAATAGTTTATGGTAACCAGTATTTGCTGTACATAGGGAATAGAGAATAAGGAAGACATCACCAGTGTTAATAAGGCAGTTTATGGTAACCAGTATTTGCTGTACAGAGGGAATAGAGAATAAGGAAGACATCACCAGTGTTAATAAGGCAATAGTTTATGGTAACCAGTATTTGCTGTACAGAGGGAATCGAGTAAGGAAGAAAAATCAACAGTTAAATATACCCGACATATGACCAAATTCCAATCAGCCGAACTTGGTTTTCTGGGAGCAAGTTTTCAGAAAGACGGTGACATGTGCGATATTCCCAAGATTATATTCATGCATTCTATCGGATGTACATGTATAGTGCTGTTCTGAATGAGACGGGGAAAACGGCGTCTCTGGTTCCGACAATTGTACATGAACAAATGTTGTGCATCGTTTTCTTAATGCTGAATCTAACCTGAATACAACACTTAACCATGACTAACCATAACCATAGTTCTAACCTTAACCCTTGTGTTGAAACAGTAAGGAGCTGACGTTTGGTCATGATACAATTGTCGGAACAGTCAAAAAGACCACGATATTTCAGACCTGTTAAGAACAATGATAGCAACAAATTATTGAATAAAATTTCTCATCGCGAATGCTGCAGATAGTCTTGCTGGGCGGAGAACTAGATGGTTCGATTAATTGGATTTCAGTGTACACGTAACTTTTTACCCCACGAAACAAAGTAATGCAAAAAATAGTGTGGGTTTTCAGTCGGTTGATGATTATAGTGTGGGTTTTGTAGTTGGTTGATTATAGTGTGGGTTTTGTAGTCGGCTGATTATAGTGTGGGTTTTGTAGTCGGCTGATTACAGTGTGGAGTTTGTAGTCGGTTGATTAATAGTGTGGGTTTTGTTCTTTGTTGATTATTATAGTGTGGGTTTTGTAGTCGGCTGATTATAGTGTGGGTTTTGTAGGCGGTTGATTACAGTGTGGGTTTTGTAGTCGGTTGATGATTATAGTGTGGGTTTTGCAGTCGGTTGATTATGGTGTGGGTTTTGTAGTCAGCTGATTATGGTGTGGGTTTTGTAGTCGGTTGATGATTATGGTGTGGGTTTTGTAGTCGGCTGATTATAGTGTGGGTTTTGTAGTCGGCTGATTATAGTGTGGGTTTTGTAGTCGGCTGATTACAGTGTGGGTTTTGTAGTCGGTTGATGATTATAGTGTGGGTTTTGTAGTCGGTTGATTATAGTGTGGGTTTTGTAGTCGGTTGATTACAGTGTGGGTTTTGTAGTCGGTTGATGATTATAGTGTGGGTTTTGTAGTCGGTTGATTATGGTGTGGGTTTTGTAGTCAGCTGATTATGGTGTGGGTTTTGTAGTCGGTTGATGATTATGGTGTGGGTTTTGTAGTCGGTTGATGATTATGGTGTGGGTTTTGTAGTCGGCTGATTATAGTGTGGGTTTTGTAGTTGGCTGATTATAGTGTGGGTTTTGTAGTCGGCTGATTACAGTGTGGGTTTTGTAGTCGGTTGATTACAGTGTGGGTTTTGTAGTCGGTTGATGATTATAGTGTGGGTTTTGCAGTCGGTTGATTACAGTGTGGGTTTTGTTCTTGGTTGATGATTATAGTGTGGGTTTTGCAGTCGGTTGATTATAGTGTAGGTTTTGTAGGCGGGTGATTATAGTGTGGGTTTTGTAGTCGGTTGATTATAGTGTGGGTTTTGTAGTCGGTTGATTACAGTGGGTTTTGTAGTCGGTTGATGATTATAGTTTGGGTTTTGTAGTCGGTTGATTATAGTGTGGGTTTTGTAGTCGGTTGATTATAGTGTGGGTTTTGTAGTCGGTTGATTATAGTGTGGGTTTTGTAGTCGGTTGATTACAGTGTGGGTTTTGTTCTTGGTTGATGATTATGGTGTGGGTTTTGTAGTCATCTGACGATTATGGTGTGAATTTGTTTAGATAGCTGGATTGGTGAAACGTAGAGAAGTTATGTATTTTTATGCTATAGTTATTCACTCATTTATTTTTTTATTTTGTGTCATCTTGCTGCAAGCCAATTGGCCGAAAGTTCCACGCCTGTCTTTGTTTTGCGAATTTATCGCGCGTTTTCATTTTCTCGTGATTTTGGTTTGTGTTTTTGAAGTCGAAAACAAAAGTTGTGATGGTTTGCGCGAATCGTCTAAAACTTGCAGACTTAGTGTTACCCAGGATTAAAGCACGTACATGTATGTTGGTAAGAATAACCAGCGTTTCAGTTGCCTGCAATTTCGTACTAACCGGTTTCAAAGAGTGCTAGGGTTTATTTGAATGTGAAAGATGGACACAACAATGGGTAGCGCCAGAGAGAGAGAGAGAGAGAGAGGACAGAATTCCGTTCAAGCCATAGTGACTGGACTGTTGGGAATGATGAATATAACGAAACAAAATTTATCAAAAAAGTTTAGCGAGATTGCCTTTAAGTTGCCGTGTTTTTGTGTGTGCGCGTGCGCGTGTGTGTGTGGAGAGGGGGTTGGAAAACAAATACACTGACAAAAAATACGAAAAAAATCAAGAGAACACATTACAACACCAAACACACCTCGTTCACTTTTAACTGGCTTCTCCTACGCCCAATCCTCTTATTTTTTCAATGTCCTTGCTCGCATTTTGTGTGTGTGTGTGTGTTTGAAAAAGTGAGATTGTGACGGGGTTGATGGTGGTGATGCACATGTATGTTTGGAAAATCTGAGAGGAATATGTTTGGAGTGGGAAAGGCAGAGGATTGTGTGTGTGTGTGTGCACGCGCGTGTGTGTGTGTGTTGCACGCGCATGTGTGTGTATGTGTGCACGCGCATGTGTGTGCATGTTTGTGTGTTAAGTGTGTGTGTGTGTGTGTCTACGCGCGCATGTGTATGTTTGTGTGTATGCATATGTCTATGTGTATGCCCGTGTATATACATATGTGTGTGTTTATGTGTGTGTATGTGAGTGTGTGTATGCGCGCGTGTGCGTGTTTGTGTGTGAGCGTGCACGCGCGCGCTTTGAGGTTATGACGTTATGTGAAACTGTCCCTCCCCCTGTCCCTCACAATTTTGAAATTTCTTTGCAAATGATTTTATTTCAATAACTTTTTCAACCACGTTCTAGAATGGAATGCTCTGAACATGTTTTCATGGCGGAGGAAGACTTCTTTATTTGCAAATAAAACTACTTCATGGTTTGGGTCATGCTGTCGGATGTCATGTATGTGTCATGTCTTGCCTCCTCCTGTGGGGATGCCGGGCGCCTCTTTCAGTATACATGTAAATAGTATGTCCACCTTCTGGAAATTGTGCTAGAAATTTCCTCCTTTCTGTCGCCGTTTCTGCCTTGTTCCTTTCCTTTGTCATTTCTTCCTGTCGTTTTTTGTCTTGCTGGTCCATTCACCTGTATGTGTTACATAAAGTCTTTCGTACTTAACTAAACCCTGATGTACACAATAAAACCATCATTGATTAGAACATTGTCTTATGTTTTGTAAGTTATAGATTGTTTCTGTGTGAATAATACTTGTCTTATATGTAATTATAAAAAAAATGATACCCCCGTGTGGATGCTGGGGGCTCTTTCAGTATAAGTAGTATCCATACCTTCTGGAAATTCTGCGCTGGAAATTTCCTCCTTTCTGTTACTGTTTCGTTGTTCCTTAGCCTGTTAGTTCTATCATTTTCTGCCTTAATGGTCCATTCACCTGTGTTCGATAAAGTCTTATGTACTTTTTCTTAGCATTAAGTGCAATTTTGGCTCTAGAGAGGTGAGATGTGCCGAAGCAATTTTAGGTATGTCTGCTTTTGTTTTGCTGGCCTTAGGTATGCTTATTTGGATTCAGGTGTTTCTTTAATCCCCTGTGCTCCCCCCGTTTGGTTGCTGGGGGCTCTTTCAGTATAAATAGTATCCCCACCTTCTGGAAATTCTGTGCTGGAAATTTCCTCTTTTCTGTCATTATTTGTTTCTGCCTTGTTGCCTTGCTTTCTATCATTTCTACTTATTTTCTGAATTACTGGTCCATTCACCTGTATTTTTTTGATAAAGTCTTGCGTACTTTTTCTTCGGATTGATGATTGGGTACATGTATTAAGTGCATTTTTGGTTCTAAGGAGGTGAGATATGCGGAAGCAATTTTAGGTAATTTATGCCCGTTTTTATATATGTTTTGGTGTCCTTGTGTATGCTTAAATTTGTATTCGGGTGTTTTTTTTTAAAGTTTCCCCTGTGCTATAAATCGGAATGGTCGTACGCCGGGGGCATGTCCTTAGATTATGTACACGAATGCATTGATATATGTACTTAATTTTCTTTTTGTTTCCTGAAATTTTTGTTTTCCTGTTTTGTGTGTTTTGAAGCGGTTATAGCTCTGATATGGCTCTGTGCAGTCGGTTGGGCTTTAAACAATACAAGATTATGTCGACGAATGCATTGCTATGTGTACTTCATTTTCTTTCCTTTTTCCTATTGAAGTTCTGTATGTTTTGAAGCGATTATAGCCCTGATATGGCTCTACGCAGTCGGCTGGGCTTTAAACAATAACGTATTTAATAATCGTGAACTTGATGTACAGAATAGAACCCATTCATTGATCAGAGTATTGACTTGTTTTGCAAATTACAGATTGATTGTATGTGAATAATACTTGTGTTGATTGTATAAACTGGCATCATTCCTGTTGTCACATTGTTCGTTGATGCTTGATTATCGTCGAGTTAAACGAATTTGTGAAACAAATACATGTACACAAACTATTCGCATGTGCTTAGATTTTGTTCATTTTAACACTTCCAATGTATGAAATATTATGTGTATTCTGCAGGACTTAAAACGTTCCGCGTCTGGGCGGAATTCCGCCATCAAAAAAAAACAAAAAACAAAAACCGAAAGGAGCAAGGCATCCGTGATCGGCTTGCAAGCGTTCATAGCAACGGCGCGCAAGTTATGGCCTCCGGACCCCCCCTAGTTTCAGTGTTTCTTTCCTCCTCCCGTTTTAAGCCCTGATTCTGTATGCTATATGGAATTCATATGTCAAGTCTTTTCGTATGTGTATAATTTTTTTTGGTCATTTTTCGTTGCCACATTTCTGTTAGAATGAAGTCTTAAGTACTTTTCTCTCAGGATTGAGATAATTGGATACATGTGCAAAGTCCATTTTTTGGCTCTAGGGAAATAGTGATCTCCAGAAGCAATTTTAGGTAATTAAGACCTGTTTTTAGACATTCTAGTATCTGTTTAAATTTGTATTTAGGTCTTTTTTTTTTATAATTCCCTGTGTGATCAATTTGATGGAATGGTCAACGTCAGGGGCTTTTATTAAGGGCGCGAATGAATTGACATGTGTACTTAATATTTTCCTTTTTATTTTCATCCTGTTCAAGTATTGTGTGTTTTGAATCGGTTATATCGCTCTATGCAGTCGGCTGGGCTTTAAACAACAACAGTAACAATGTACCCTGTCCCAAGGCGTTGGCGATCATGTATATGTGTGGAGTATTGCGTAGATTAAAGATTTAAATTAGAAATAAAGATTTTTAAGATTAGATTTAAATTTGATATAAACAAATTTTTAATCATTTTTTGAATTAAACTTTTGCATTCTATCATATAATATAGTTCGAGTTTTACACATAGTACGGATCCCTATGGGGATTAAAGGACTCCTTCAGTATAAATAGTATGTTCGATGTTTGAAAATTCTGTGCTAGAAATGTCCACTTGTGTCAGTCTTTGTTTCTGCCTTACTCCTTTCCTTTCTCTCATCTCTTCCTTTTTCTGCCTTGCCGGTCCATTCATCTGTAGGTGTTCTGTAAACCTTGCATTCAGTCTGTATTGATAATTGGGTACATTTCCCCCGTGGGGGTGCCGGGGACTCTTTCAGTATAAATAGTTCCCCCACCTTCTGGAAATTCTGTGATAGAAATTTCCTCTTCTCTCTCTCTTTTTCTGCATTGTTCCTTTGCTTTGTCATATCTACCTGTCGTTTTCTGCCGTAATGGTCCATTCACCTGTATGTGTTCTATAAACCTTGCATTCAATTAGCATTGATAATTGGGTACATGTATAAACTACGTTTTGGCTGTAAGAAAACGATGTGCAGAGCAGTTTTCAAGCAATTCAGGGCGGTTCCTGTAAATTTGAATGGACCTGCGTTTATATGTAATTCAGGGTACTCGGTTTCTGTAGGCCAAACTCTTTGACTCCTGCACCATGTCGACCAGCATCCTGCACTGTGAACTTTGTGCCGGCAAAGCAAAAACATAAGCCTTTGACTCCTTCACCCTATCCACCAGCTTCCTGCAATATCCTCCAGCTTCCTGCAGGAAGCTGGGGAACAGGGTGAGGAATTCAAAGGGTTAAGGATTTGCATTTGGTGGATGGAGTGCGGGAGTCAAAGTGTAAAGGACTTCTGTGTTAATTTAGGGCAGTTTTGTGTTAATTTCGGGCAGTTTTGTGTTAATTTCGGGCAGTTTATATTAATTTAGGGCAGTTTATGTTAATTTAGGGCAGTTTTGTTAATTTAGGGCAGTTTATATTAATTTAGGGCAGTTTATGTTAATTTAGGGCAGTTTGTTAATTTTGGGCAGTTTTGTGTTAATGTAGGGCAGTTTTGTGTTAATGTAGGGCAGTTTTGTGTTAATTTGGGGCAGTCAGTTTCTGTAAGCTTTGATAAGACTTGTGTTTATGTATTTGTATCAACTTTTTTTTTTTTTTTTTTTACTCCCCTTGGCGCCGATAAATTGGGCGAAATGGTCAGAGCCAGAGGCATATGCTTAGATTGTGCGCACGAAGTCTTTGAGTACGTGTACTTAATTTTTAACGGATATTTTTTATTTATTTCTTATGGCCTTCAAAATGGTGATACAAGCATTTCATTTTCCTATGGGTGGTTTTATTTTTATTTTTTTTTTTTTTTTTTTTTTTTTTTGGCGGTTTGTTTATTTCTAGTCTTTAGAAGTTATAACCCTGATATGTCTCTGCATTGTCGGCTGAGATTTAAACATCAATAGTAATAGTAATAATGATGCTAATAGTCCCAGGCTTTGTATTAAAAACTGCGAAAGATGGACACAATAATGGGTGATGTCAGAGAGAGCAGGATTGTGTCCGAACCGTGTTGACTGATGACAAACTGATTTGTATGTAAAATATAACGAAACGGATTTGTACAACAAAGGTCGTTAGTTGGATTAATGTTGCTTGGCGTGTGTGTGTGTGGTTTGTTCTGTGTGTGTGTTTGCGTGTGTGTGTGTGATATGTGTAAGGTGTGGTTTGTTCTGTGTGTTTGCGTGTGTGTGTGTGATATGTGTAAGGTGTGGTTTGTTATCTGTGTGTTTGCGTGTGTAAGATGTGGTTTGTTCTGTTTGCGTGTGTGATATGTGTAAGGTGTGATTTGTTCTGTCATATGTGTAAGGTGTGGTTTGTTCTGTGATATGTGTAAAGTGTGGTTTGTTCTCTGTGATGTGTAAGATGTGGTTTGTTCTCTGTGATGTGTAAGGTGTGGTTTGTTCTGTGTGTGTGATATGTGTAAGGTGTGGTTTGTTCTGTGTGTGTGATATGTGTAAGGTGTGGTTTGTTCTGTGTGTGTGATATGTGTAAGGTGTGGTTAATTCTGTGTGTGATATGTGTAAGATGTGGTTTGTTCTGTGTGTGTGATATGTGTAAGGTGTGGTTTGTTCTGTGTGTGTGATATGTGTAAGGTGTGGTTTATTCTGTGTGTGATATGTGTAAGGTGTGGTTTGTTCTCTGTGTGTGTGTGTGATATGTGTAAGGTGTGATTTGTTCTGTCATATGTGTAAGGTGTGGTTTGTTCTGTGATATGTGTAAAGTGTGGTTTGTTCTCTGTGATGTGTAAGATGTGGTTTGTTCTGTGTGTGTGATATGTGTAAGGTGTGGTTTGTTCTCTGTGTGTGTGATATGTGTAAGGTGTGGTTTGTTCTGTGTGTGTGATGTGTAAGGTGTGGTTTATTCTGTGTGTGATATGTGTAAGGTGTGGTTTGTTCTGTGTGTGTGTGTGATATGTGTAAGGTGTGGTTTGTTCTGTGTGTGTGTGATATGTGTAAGGTGTGGTTTGTTCTGTGTGTGTGTGATATGTGTAAGGTGTGGTTTGTTCTGTGTGTAAGATGTGGTTTGTTCTGTGTGTGTGTGATGTGTAAGATGTGGTTTGTTCTGTGTGTGATGTGTAAGATGTGGTTTGTTCTGTGTGTGTGTGATATGTGTAAGGTGTGGTTTGTTCTATGTGTGATATGTGTAAGGTGTGGTTTGTTCTGTGTGTGTGATATGTGTAAGGTGTGGTTTGTTCTGTGTGTGTGATATGTGTAAGGTGTGGTTTGTTCTGTGTGATATGTGTAAGGTGTTATGTGTGTGTAAGATGTGGTTTGTTCTCTGTGTGTGATGTGTAAGGTGTTTGTTTTGTGTGTGTTTGCGTGTGTGATGTGTAAGGTGTGGTTTGTTCTGTGTATGTGTAAGGTGTGGTTTGTTCTGTGTGTGTGATGTGTAAGGTGTGGTTTGTTCTGTGTGTGTATGTGTAAGGTGTGGTTCTGTGTGTGTGATATGTGTAAGATGTGGTTTGTTCTGTGTGTGTGATGTGTAAGGTGTTTGTTTTGTGTGTGTTTGCGTGTGTGATGTGTAAGGTGTGGTTTGTTCTGTGTGTGTATGTGATGTGTAAGGTGTGGTTTGTGATGTGTAAGGTGTGGTTTGTTCTGTGTATGTGTAAGGTGTGTGTAAGGTGTGGTTTGTTCTCTGTGTGTGTGATAATGTGTAAGGTGTGGTTCTGTGTGTTTGCGTGCGTGTGGTGTGTAAGATGTGGTTCTGTGTGTGTGTATGTGTAAGGTGTGATTTGTTCTGTGTGTGTGTAAGGTATGGTTTTAGTTGTGTGTGTGTGAGGCAGAAGGGGTGGAGAGACTAGTTCTAGTTAGGCCAATACGCCCTTTTATGGGGGGAAGTCATGACAGTTTTAATATACAATTAAACACAAACCTAGCATGGATTGTTTTTGTGTATAATTGTATGTTAGACTTGGGGCATATTTTGTACACTATTAATAAAGATAAAGTGAGATAATAAGGGTGTGTGAGAAAGTTTGTGTGTGTGTGCTTTCAGTTTAACTGTCCGTGAGGTTTTCCCTCAGTTTCCATATCTTTCATTTTCGGTGATTTTTTTTTTTTTACCTTGGTAATTTTCAGTCACGGTACAGACCAGAACAGACTGAGGTTTTCGTAATCGAAGGAGAGGATTGTTATTATTATTATTCTTATTCTTATTATTATTATTTTGTAAATAAAACGTATGGTTTGGGGCATGCTGTAGGGCGAATTTTGTGTGTGGTGTGTTTGTGTGATATAAGATAACATTTTAGTTGACATTATTTTACATAACAAAAGATTTTAATCGTTTTCAGTTTGGTATTTGATCTTTAAACTTTTAACAAAATCTCCAAAATATTTCGTGTTAGATACACACATAGGTATCTCCATGGGGTTGCGGGGGCTCTTTCACTGTTAGTATCCCCACCTCCAGGAAATTCTGTGTGTTTCTAATTTGCTCCGCTTTTTTTCCTGGAGATGTCTGCCTTGCTGGTCAATTAAATTCTTAATAAAGACATATTCTTTACGTTGGGATTGGTAACTGCTTTTCCTGGCTTTTTGGAACTGTAATTTGCAGAAGCAGTTTCAGGTAATTTAGGCCGTTTTGTTTAAGTTTCGTAAATTGTTTGCATTTTCCCCATGGGTATGCCAGGGTCCCTTCCAATATGAATAGTATCCCCCACCTTCTGGACATTCTGTGCTAGAAATTTCATCTTTTCTGTCACTCTACTTGTTTCTGCTTTGTTCCTGTGCTTTGTCATTTCTTCCTATCATTTTCTGCCTTGCTGGTTCATTCACCTGTATGTGTTCGATAAAGTCTTATGTACTTTTTCTTAGGATTGATAATTGGGCACATGTATTAAGTGCATTTTTTGGCTCTAGGGAGGTGAGATATGCGGAAGCAATTTTAGGTAATTTATGCCTGTTTTTACATGTTTTGGTGTCCATAGGTATGCTTAAATTTGTATCCAGGTGTCTTTTTAAATCTCCTGTGCGATAAATTGGACGGAGTGGTCAACGCCAGGGACATTTCCTTAGATTATATGCGCGAATGCATTGATGTGTGTATTTTTGTTTTTCCTTGTTGAAGTTTGGTGTTTTGAAGCGGTTATAGCCCTGATATGGCTCTACGCAGTCGGCTGGGGTTTAAACAATAATAATAATTGATTACATTTTTCATTCGTTTTTAAACCCCCTTGTGAAAAATGGGGTAGAATGACCAACGCTAGGGGCATATCCTTAGATTGTGTATGAAATGTTTCCTTTCCCATTTATTTTTTTGGGGGGAGGGGGTCATTCGGGTCTGTTTTGTGATATTATTATATTATTGTTATATATTGTTAGGCCTGAGAATGGCTAGAGGCCCGTACTTAGATTGTGCATGAAATGATTGACGTCTTTTCTCCTGGTTTTTGCTTTTTTTTTTTTCGGGGGGGGGGGGGGGTTATGTGTGGAGGGGGTTCTTTAAGTGTCATTGAGGTCTGTTTTGTGATAAAATGCTCTGTAGCTCTGATAATGTATCTGTGTGCAGTCAACTGGCCTTTAAGCGTTTGTGAATAGTAATAAAAAAAGCAAGAGAAAAATCTGGGCACTTGTTTGTGATTTGTCATTGCAACATTTCATGTATTTTGTCGTTTCCCCCACCTTGCCATTCAGTTTGCAAACGACTTATGTGATGACTGGGTCCGAATGAGCCGTGCAGCGCATGGACAGACCACTCCCTTTGCTTGGTGACATGACTGTCGTGTGGCGTCAGGAGCTGGGAGGTAATTGTCTGCAAAGTGGCGAGGCATTGGTGTTCTGGGTCCCATCCAGCTTCCTTGGATGTTTCACGCCTCCCCGCTCCACCCCCCTTCTCTCCTCGCACACACGCACACGCGCGCACAAACACGCATATATATATATACATATGTATATATGTGTATATACATGTATGTATATATGTGTATATATATGTATGTATATATGTGTATGTATATGTGTATATATATATATATATATACATGTATATATATGTGTGTGTGTACAATTATAAGCTACGCACAAAAAGTTAAGGATCACTTGCACAAAAATTCATAACTTTCAAAATAAGAAAGCCAATGCGTTGAAGTTTGACAAACATTTAATTCCATGCTTTAGTGATAATGATACACAATTGCCTTCAATTTCGAGCAATCGTTTGGTGTGTACATTTGATCAAAGTGGATACGTATCGAAATTTGATTTCCCAAAGTCATTGAAATCACAAGACAGGGCATTCTGATGCTCCCAAAAGTTCAGTAATGCGTGTAACCGCCATGGCTGTTCTGGCACTCGACGCAGCGAGTCCTCATCGAGTTGACCAGGTTGGTGAAGATCCTCTGTGGAAGCGCCTGCCACTCAGCCTGCAGCATCTGGTAGAGGTGTTGGGCATCCCTGGGAGGGGGGTGGTTGCTCCTCACTTTGCGATCCAGCTCATCCCAGAGGTTCTCAATCAGGTTGAGATCGGGACTGCATGCTGGCCACTCCATTCTGTTGACTCCAGACTGCTGCAGGAAGTCGTTGACCACCCTTGTCCTGTGGGGGCGAGCGTTGTCATCCTGGTAGACAGCCGTCGGTCCCATCTGCTGCAGTGTAGGCACAGCCAGCAGTCGAAGGATCTCATCCCGGTATCGGAGGCCAGTCAGGTTACCCTGTACATGATACAAGGGTGTTCTGTGGTGAAGGCTGAAGGCCCCCCAGACCATTACAGAACCTCCACCAAAGGCCACCTTTTCTTGGACAGTGGTGTCAATAAAGCGTTGCCCTGGGCGCCTCCAGACCCTCAGTCAGCCGTCGTTGTGGTTCATGGTGAAGCATGATTCATCACTGAACAGGACCTGGGACCATTTTGCTGACGTGTCCACCTCACGTGACGTCTGCAGAAGGCGTGGCGTGCTGCCCTATGGGCTGGAGTTAAGCGTGGCCGTATAGCTGGGCGACGAGAACGGAGGTTAAACCCATGAAGGCTGTTCCGTATGGTCTGCTGGCTGATGTTGATGTTAGTAGCCACCCTCAGCTGCCTTCGAATGATGCTGGAAGAGGCTGTTCTTGTCTGCAGGGCTTGTCGTTCAATGAGACGATCTTCACGTGGGTTTGTCTTCTTCGGTCGACCAGATCTGCATCTTTCATGGACCCTCCCAGTGGCTGTGAAGCGTTGAATCAGTCTGACAATGACCGAGATGGACACCTGAAGTCGCCTGGCCACTTCTCGCTTGGGAACACCATCTTGGAACCATGCAACAGCTCGTCCCCTCTCAAACTCGCTCAATTTTCGTCGTGGAGGCATTGTCAGATCAGGCCTACTACTGGTGGAATGTCTTCTTATAAAGCCAAGCAAGAGACAGCAACTCACACATAAACAGCAGTGCTTGCACGTGCATAATGGTTTTTCCATCTGGCTTGTGCAATGTGTTCAGGCAGAACGGTCCAAAACAAGGTCCATTTTCGCAAGTTTCCGCTTTTCCGTTTGCGGCCAAGCTCACCAGTAGAGAATCCCGTGCAATTTTCGCACTAACACAACATCGCCCACTTACAGCTGAACAAGAATTCATAACAATTTGGCTGGACTGAGAAATAAATAACAGTAGCGAACTGAGTTTATTACGCACCTGTTTTCTCATAGTGATCCTTAACTTTTTGTGCGTAGCTTATATACGTAAGTTATGATGAATATAGTTGTATACGTGTATTTGTACGTGTATGTGTGTGTGTGTGTATATATATATATTTTTTTTGAATGTATGTATATATATGTACATGTATATATGTACGTACATATGTATTTGTATCACTTCGTTATATACATACATGTCTATATGTATACATACACACAATGTATATATATATAATACACACACACACATATGTGTGTGTGTGCGCATACCCTCTGTGGGTATGCTGGGAGCCCTTTCAGTACAAATACTATTGCCACATAATGGAAACTGCTAGAATTTTCCTATTTTCTGCTAATGATGGATAGTGCGCGAGTTAGAGGGTTACGTTTTGCTAATGGTGGATATGGTACGGGAGTCAAAGGGTTAAGCTTTTGCTTTGGTGGATAGGGTGCGGGAGTCAAAGGGTTAAGTTTTTGCTATTGGTGGATAGGGTGCTGGAGTCAAAGGGTTAAGTTTTTGCAGTTGGTGGATAGAGTGAGGGAGTCAAAGGGTTACGTTTTTGCAGTTGGTGGATAGGGTGCGGGAGTCAAAGGGTTACGTTTTTGCAGTTGGTGGATAGGGTGCGGGAGTCAAAGGGTTAGGTTTTTGCTATTGGTGATAGGGTGCAGGAGTCAAAGGGTTAGGTTTTTGCTATTGGTGGATAGGGTGCGGCAGTCGTAGGGTTAAGTTTTTGCTATTGGTGGATAGGGTGCGGCAGTCAAAGGGTTAAGCCCGTGTTTATGTGTATGTATCCTTCGTTAGGTTTCAATTTGTATTCAGATGTTTTTTAAATCCCCCCCTGCGTGATGAATTGGGCAGAGCGGTCAACTCGAGGGGCCTATTCTTACATTATATGCACAAATGCATGGGTATGTGTACTTACATTTTTTTCCTTTTTTTTTTCCTCCTGTTGAAGTATTGTGTATGTTTTGAAATGGTTATAGCCCTGAGACAAAGAATCAAGACAAAGAATGAAGACAAAGATAATAAATCCCAGGTGTGATGATAAATCGGAGTGGTCAGCGCCAAGAGTATATCGTTTGATTTTGTGAGCGAATGCATTGATATGTGTACTTTTTTTTTTTAATTTTTTTTTTTTTTTATTCCTGTTGAAATTTTGTTTTGAAACGGTAATAGCCCTGATATGGCTCTACGCTGTCGGCTGGGCTTTAAACAGAAGCAATATGTGCATACAAATGAATATATAATCTATACACACGCATGTATGCACGCAAAATAACGTGCGAGTTTTGTCGATGTCCGATGGCGAATAGAGAAATGAGAACGCCCAACGTGCACGCCCACCACACACGTACAAGAACACACACATTCAGAGGACGTACACATAACACGCCACCACACGCATACAAGAACACACATTCAGAGGACGTACACATAACACGCCACCACACACATACAAGAACACACACATTCAGAGGACGTACACATAACACGCCCACCACACGCATACAAGAACACACATTCAGAGGACGTACACATAACACGCCCACCACACACATACAAGAACACACACATTCAGAGGACGTACACATAACACGCCCACCACACGCATACAAGAACACACATTCAGAGGACGTACACATAACACGCCCACCACACACATACAAGAACACACACATTCAGAGGACGTACACATAACACGCCCACCACACACATACAAGAACACACACATTCAGAGGACGTACACAAAACACGCCCACCACACACATACAATAACACACATTCAGAGGACGTACACATAACACGCCCACCACACACATACAATAACACACACATTCAGAGGACGTACACATAACACGCCCACCACACACATACAGGAACACACACATTCATAGAGGACTTACACATAACACGCCCACCACACACATACAGGAACACACACATTCAGAGAGGACGTACACATAAAACGCCTTATCTCCCCTGCGCTGTCCAGTATCAAGATCAACATCATCGTCAAGTCAGTACAGCAGCAGAGCACCCGACACCTCCTCGACTGCTGGGACTTGTACGATGTGAGACAAAAGCACTACACGGCGGACTCCTTTTAAAGAAGCTCTGTCGAGACGTCCCTCCTGATGCAATTTTCCAGTTTTTACAAGAGATCAATAGATTTCACCTGATGTGATTTTACGTGTTTTTTAATCGCATTTTACATCAGCAAGGTTGACGGTGGACATGGATTTGAACTGTTGTCATTTGTCTTAAAAGGTGGTTCTTTTCTTTTTGACGTGATGTTAGCCCTGATATGGCTCTAGTGGTCGGCTGGGCTGTAAGCAATATGAACTGAACACAACACCCCCACCACACACGTACGAGAACACACACATACATTCAGAGAGCACGTACACATAACGCGCCCACCACACGTATACAAGAACACACACATTCACAGAAGACGTACACACGACGCCCGTGCACACATACCTGCTCGCATAACCCTCCCTCCCATACATCAACATAATTTAATTACACATGCATACACGCGCACACTGCTTGCATACATACATATGTACACGCACGTGCATACACGCAAGCGCGTACACACACAAACACCACACACACACATACACACACACGTTCGTACGTACACGCTACCTTTATTTGCTGGCAGATTTGGTTGGAGCACATGCGGGATTGTCCGAGGACGTTGAATCGGTATTGAACACACTATGTGGTGTGACAAGGTTCGGAAATTCTCGGACAGTAAATTAAGAATCGACGCATCGAGCGGACGAAACACACTGTGGTGTGGCAATGTTCGGAAATTCCCGGACAGTAAATTTAGATATGATGTACCGACAATAAGCAGGAGGCTTCTACACATTCACAGCCTTCAAATGATTAGGTTCAAAATACACACAAAACGGGTTCTTAACAGGGGTAAATAATATCCACGGACAAAATCTGTTTAAAACTAGGTCAACGCCAGGTGCATCTCTTTAGATCTTTCGTTCTTTGATTTAACGTCTTTTCACTCTAAGTGATATTAGAAGGGGGGGGGGGGGGGGGGATGTATAAATAAAATGAAATGGAGAACGATAGTTGGACGGGTTGGATTGGGGCAGAGGGGAGACAGAGGAAAAAAGTCATAAATAGGGGGGGGGAGGGGGGGGAATGTATAAATAAAATGAAATGGAGAACGATAGTTGGACGGGTTGGATTGGGGTAGAGGGGAGACAGAGGAAAAAGTCATAAATAGGTGGTAGAATAGTAAAATGGAACGAAATCTTAACTCTTAACATTAGTAACAATTAACTTCAACAATGTGAAGGGAAAATTTAACACTAAAACACAAACTGCATAAAGTTAAAGTAATGTATTAACAGGACTGTGAACTAACGATTCTGAAATTTTAAGTAACAAAGATTGATCTGATGTTACTTTTTTTAAATGAGTTTCAGAATAGTTTTCTTGTGTAAACATTTTCGGCAGAAAAGAACGTAGCATTTTGCAATAAAATAAACAGTGAAACAATGTGAACTGTTTGCCGCAAATACACTTGGCATTTGTACAATATTTTGTTTTCAATGCGTTAAGCTGAATACGAAAACGAACAGCAATAATCGATCGCAAATGATACATGGAAGAATACTGCATTTTTTGGTACAAATTTTGAACTCTCTTTAGATTACGTGTGCAAATGCATTGATATGTGTACATAATCTTCTGTTCATCCGTTTTTTGTTGTTGTTGTTGTATTTTTCCGGCCTGCTGAAGTATTGTGTGTTTTGAAAGGGTTATAGCCCTGATATGGCTCTACGCAGTCGGCTGGTCTTTACATATAAATAACAATAACCAAAAAATAAACAAAAATTCAAGACCTTGTCAGATCATAAGCTTTGCACATGCTCAGATAATTCACACGGCTGACTTGGACGGAGCGCGTATGGGAACTGTGAGTGCAATGAATCCCTTTTGAGCAAACACTAAACAATCCCTTGTGAACAAACACTAAAACAATCCCTTTTGAACAAACACTAAACAATCCCTTTTGAACAAACACTAAACAATCCCTTTTGAACAAACACTAAACAATCCCTTTTGAACAAACACTAAACAATCCCTTTTGAACAAACACTAAACAATCCCTTTTGAACAAACACTAAACAATCCCTTTTGAACAAACACTAAACAATCCCTTTTGAACAAACACTAAACAATCCCTTTTGAACAAACACTAAACAATCCCTTTTGAACAAACACTAAACAATCCCTTTTGAACAAACACCAAACAATCCCTTTTGAACAAACACTAAACAATCCCTTTTGAACAAACACTAAACAATCCCTTTTGAACAAACACTAAACAATCCCTTTTGAACAAACACTAAACAATCCCTTTTGAACAAACACTAAACAATCCCTTTTGAACAAACACTAAACAATCCCTTGTGAACAAACACTAAACAATCCCTTTTGAACAAACACTAAACAATCCCTTTTGAACAAACACTAAACAATCCCTTTTGAACAAACACTAAACAATCCCTTTTGAACAAACACTAAACAATCCCTTTTGAACAAACACTAAACAATCGTACATAGTGCCATGGTGTTTTGAAAAGACGCCTGCAGGTTGGTACCTCTGGCTTCAGCCCTCACCTTGATTGGCGACAGCAACACGAAACCAAAACTGACAAAACACACGTCTGTTGAGTAGGGTTTACTTCCGGGATTACAAGACGGAAAAGATCAATGCACGTCTACTGTCCTGCTGGCAGACATTTTGACACTGTGATCATTGTCAGGTAAAGTAGCTCACCTGTGTGTGTGTGTGTGTGTAACCATCAAA